>CAKALU010043645.1:0-12086 GCA_916700995.1 Hozukius guyotensis
GACCATAAACTCATGTTTACAATGTTTACTGAGGTAATAAATCAAGTGAGAAGTAGGCTCATTTTCTCATAGACTTCTATACAATCAGACCACTTTTTTTTTCAACCAGAGGAGTCGCCCCCTGCTGGCTATTAGAAAAAAATGCAAGTTTAAGGCACTTCAGCATTGGCTTCAAACCAGTGACTCCTAACCTCTTTGACCTGTGACCCCTCACAAGTCAGTGTCTAGTTGGGGCCCCTTGTCATATTTCAGATGTCTATGAGTTGTTAGCGAAGATAAATCTACCCTCTAAACTTATTAGATGGTTTGTTATAATAACTGTTCGAGGCCCAAAGAGGTAAAAGTATCCAATATTTCACAAAAACAACAAAGAGAAAAGAAACATTTCCCCCACTTATCATCTCTCGACCCCTTCAGATTCATCTTGTGAGCCTTTGGAGGGGACCAGACCCCTATGTTGGGAACCACTGGACTAAACTACACTCTATAAAGTAGATGAAAGTAGCCTCCACCTTGACTTGCTACAGCAGCAATATGTTGCTTACACACTGATGCATTAGTATTAACAACATAATTATGTAATATGTGACATTATATCAGTCACAGGGGCCATTTAATCTGCAAGTACTTTTACTTTTGATACTTTAAGTATGTTTACATTGTTGTATTGATACTTTTACTTAAGTAGAGGATCTCCTTAACATCTATTGATTTGCTTTGAAGAGAGGGAGGAGCAATTTTATAGTCTCAACTGCTTTTACTGGATGAAATCCTGGCAAACATATACAGCAAGCATATGCATACACATAGACACACATACACAAAACACACTGGTTGGATCTAAGGTCGATGATTTTATCTAACATATTCTGCACTGTAAGAAAGACGAGAGGCAGGGATAGAGAGAATGACAGGAAGAGAAGGAAATAAAATGTAGGAGAGGAGCGGAGGTATTAAAAGCAGGACGAAAACATAAAGTGAAAGGAGAAGAATTTAGAGGAGAACCACAAGAGCAGTGGAGGAGAGGATAAAGAAGAGAAATGCATTGAGGAGGAGAGAAAGGAGGGAATGAATTAAAGGTGGGAGAGGAGAGAAAGGAGGAGAGGAAGGAAATAGAGAGATAAATTAAAGAAGGGAGGAAGGAGGATGAGAGACGCTAGGGGACGAGAGATATGAGGGGATGAATTATAGGAGTGGAAAAACCAGTGATGGAGAGAATAAGTAAGAGATAAATTAGAGGTGGAGAGGTAGGTAGACGAGAGACACAAGTGGCAGAAGAAAGGAGGAATAAATTAGAGGAGGAGATGAAAATAGGAGTAGGAAGAAGAGGAAAGGAAGCAGAGAAAGAAAGGCGAGGGAGCATGGAAGGAGAGACGAGTTATATAACCAAAACAGGTTTCATTTTCATTTCACAGATATTTAAAAAATCTCCTCTTCTCACCACAATGGAGCCTCTTTAATTACATAACCTTGTTGTGAGAGGCGAGAGCAGTGGGCACAGGGCTGTATATGTTAATGCATACACATTATGTTTTATTGCCCACATTACAATCACCTCTTTCACTTCCTACAGTGCCTGTTTTCTGTTTTCAGCCGGCCAGCCGACAATTCTTCACGGAGACGATATAAAACTCTTATTAGGTTGATCTGCCCACCTCTTTCTTCTGCTCATACTACGTGTAGGAGGACCTCATTAGCATATGTTGTGAATTTATAGCTGCCGTGATGATGGATTCTGACAGTAGCTAAAACTACAAGTAGTAGTCTGTAGTAGTAGTCTAATAGTCTGCATCAATATGCCTTAAATAGCCTGATAACAAAGAAGCAGCAAGTATGTATTAGAAGCAAATTAAACATTTTAACAAAGGCCAGTGTGCACCTTCCGGGTCTGAAAAGTGAAGCCAATGCTGAAGTGCCTTAAACTTGCATTCTTTCTAATAGCCAGCAGGGGGCGACTCCTCTGGTTGCAAAAAGAAGTCTGATCGTATAGAAGTCTATGAGAAAATGACCCTATTTCTCACTTGATTTATTACCTCAGTAAACATTGTAAACATGAGTTTATGGTCTCAATCACTAGTTTCAAGTCTTCTTCAATACAGCATGATGTTCATTTAGTGAATTATGGTCCCATTTAGAGTCAAATGGACCATAAAGCAGGGTATGCTTTAGGGCGTGGCTACCTTGTGATTGACAGGTCGCTACCACGGCGTTGTCCGGTCTGGGAATTTCTGGGAACAACTTTAACCCTTTCACAGTGTGTTTTCAGTTCATGAAAGTTAATAGTAACATTTTGGTTGCAACTTGATCTTTCCCCTTAACCAAGTAGTTTTTATCCCTAAACCTAACCAAACTTTACCCAGAGAGGACACAATTCAGAAGAGGGTCATATGAATCATTTTTGTAAAGATTTTGGTAGGCACCAATAAACCATGTCTTCTTTCTGATAGAGGCCTTAAATACTCAAATGGGTAGGACTTTTTTATGACTTGTTTGAGTACAGAATGCACTGTCTTTTATTGAAGAGAGGTGGACAGAGACCAGAGAGAAATAAATAAAACTGATAATAAAAAGGTAACTGGAAGAAGAATAAACACTTAACTAATTGAATTCCACACTGATTTATTTATACACTGCAGATTGTCTTTTGGCCCTGGAGCAGCTCCACTGCAGTGGATAGAGGTTAAGTGCCTTTTTGACATTGGCTTCTGAAGGAGACTTTTCCTGCCCTGATTCCCCTCAGACAGACCGGGGATTTGAACCGGCGACCTGACTGTGACCGGCCGGCTTAGAGGCGGAAGCCTTTGTGGTTGAGAGACGGAAACAGACCAAAGGCGCGCCGCGGTTTGTTCACAGTTTGACCCACAAATCTGTCATGAGAGCTAATTTTAACAGGCTTGCTGTCTCATTTGGGACTGACTGACGTACACAGACACAAACGCACACAAAAATAGACTCATATGCACACAAATAAACACCAATCAAAACAGGGGGCAACAGTACAATCTCTGCCGGGCCTGCATGTGAATCCCTGCGAGAGTTTGTGTATGCATTTGTGTGTGTAATGTTTGTGTATGGGCTGCGGGGATCAGAGGATTTTGACTCCTGCAGTAATAGGATGGCAGCGAGCCAGCAGCTGAACAGGACGGAGGTACAGTGGGCCGGGCTATCTCAGCGGGGAACGTGAAGTCAACTAACTTCTACTGCTGCTTTGTCATTGAAACAAATAAACACCTAAAATAGTGCTTTTTATCCTGAAAAACCTAGATCCCCCTTTTACTTTACGTCTTTATTTACAGGCCAGTCTGTCAAATATGGTGGCGACGTTGACGTATGATCCAAAGGCCAGTGCGGCGTCAATATGTTATAGACAGAAACTCCAACTGAATGTTAATGTTGCTCTGTGTGGGCAGCTGTTTGCTAACGTGTTAAGGGCTTTTCAGACGGGGAGCGATTGACGCACCTCGTAATTCATTTTCAATGAGAGGCGAGTGGGCAGGTAGGGAGTTGCAAGCAATCTAACAGGCGGCGCATGCCAGCTGCCAGATGTGAATTGTCTTGCATTTTTTTTCTACACGTTGCGACACGCAGTGCAAATCAATAGATGAGAGACTGATCCTTGCCGTTTGTGAGTTCCCTGAAATATATTACTGTTTTTGGGACATAAACAGGAGGGCTTTTCGAATGGCAGAGCATTGGCGCAAGACTGGATGTGTCCGGTAACGTTACGTATAGTTTAAATGACAAGTCTAATTTAGCTAACTTTAGCTATCAACAATAACAGTCTGGAGTTGGCATCAAATACTAGGATTGCCACACGTGTCAACAAATCGAGCTGTGATTAGGGATATATGACACACCACACAGTTGTACCGGAAGGGATACATAAAGTAGTGCACCATTTCCATGGTTGGTGGTTTTACATGACGTTACTCACGGAGAGCTTGTCTGCCTGTCTATTCACATGGTTAGCGCAGTCAGACGCCGCGGATCCAAGCGAGTACGCAGGTGAAGTATCGCTTACCGCCTGTAAAGACTTTTAGCCATAACAACGTCATGCAGCTTTTAAAAGGAAAAGCTTCCAGAGAGACTTTTTTCAGAAATATGCCTCGTCTGGAGCTACATCATAAAATATATTGCCATCCCTGTGTTCTTTCTTTTTTCATTCAATAGGCTGAACTTGAGGCTTCTGGCTACTACATCCAAACACTGAGGGACTTCAGTTTTTTTGCTGCTGAATAGGCTAACTTAAAAAAGAAAAACCGCTGTGCTATATGAAAACTGTAAGCTAAATTTAGCAACCTGCTCTCTGTGTTCTTGCCTAATAGTGTGACTTTTCCAACATTTCCAATACTGCACTTCTATTCTTAGACGTCTTAAAGATACAGGTCCTATTTTTCTTGTTTTTATCCACAGAGCCTCGACACAAATTACCTCTGTGGGGACACAAAAGTTTAGCAAGTTGAAGTTCTTGCCTCGCTGTGTGTACCCAGATTTGAACCTCATTCGTCGGCGGTGGGGGGGCTGCTGGCTATTATTAGGATTTAATTGATCTGGCCTTGGTTTTAGTATGAGAGAGACTGCAGCCTTTGAAGTGCTGAAGTGTGTACTTTGAAGTGCAGGAGGCAGTCCTCGCTTGGACAGGAGCATTATGGGTAGGGGAGATTGCTGGCTCATCCCGCAGGGCGAAGAAAGAGACATGATCAGACAGATGCTAGAGAGGAAGTTGGAGGAAAAAAAAATCTTGAGGAAAGTTTAGCCGAGAGCTTAGAGAGAGGAGAGGAGAGGAAAGGAGAGGGAAAGTCTTCCAGTGTGAGATGAGTGAGTGAGATGGAAGGGGAGGGATCATGAGGAGGCTGAGAAATGGAAAGTAAGTAGAGGTGGGGGTGGACGTGAGAGAAGATGGAGTGTTGCAGGGAGAGAAAAACATGGAAAACAGAGAGAGAATGATTGCAGAGAACTAAATGAGAGGGTGTTGAGGGTGAAATGAGAGGGAGAGGATAATAAGAACCTCTCTCAGCTCTGGTTGCCTCCTGTTTATTCCACCACAGTATACATCAATACCGGCACGATACGAACTATAAAAACCCAACAGTAAAATGTTTTATAGACTGAAATTTAATTTATAAGTTGGATTTTGGTGGAATAGAATTGATAAAATACCTGTTTGTGATGGGATGAAGCCGCTTTGCTTACTAGTAAATCGTAGTTGGTAATTGCACATATCAGTATCTGTCAACAATATTTGCAAACTTGTATTACAACAGGGGCCAGAATGATTATACCTTGCCAAAAGAGGAGTAGATTGTGTACATTGACTATAAAGCTGAGACTCTTGTGGATCCAATGAGCCCAATTTTATTCATGTGTGATGATGTTAGTCCTCATAGGAGCCATTTCATTGTAGTGAGACTGTATAAAATGACCTGTGGTGACCTCTAGGATAATCACAAACTCATGAAACTTTACAACCACAAACTAGAGACCTAAGACAGTCAGAGGATGGATGGCTTTCCTATGTAGATTGACAATAAGGGGGTTTTCCAGAACAGATATGCTCGCCATTCAATCATTTCTTGCAGAAATCTCCAAATGTCCAAAGTTTCTGATACCAAATCAAAGCATGGCTTTTTCTATGATATTCCTCAAGGTCTTGGTGTCTTAATGTGGTATTTTGGAGGGATTATTGATCATTTTTATCAATTCTCGAGTGGTAAAAATGGTTAAATTTAGCACCAAATCAGTGAAACAAATGGTATCAACCCAAAAATTGCTGCAACAACTTATGAGACATTATAGAGCATGGGAATGGTCATCATATACTTCTATCATAATGTTCTAAACCCTTATACACTTTCACTATTTATTTTAATGAATTAATTCATGTTTATTTCTGATTTATGACCAAAATAACTTGACACACAGTGCTGAGCTGCATCTCAAATTAATCTTCAGGTTCCCAGCTTTCAGATGATGTACACCACTTCTATGTGACATCTACTGTTGACCTGCTATCTCCCCCTAAAGACCCAGTGTCGGGTTAATCAAGTTTTGAATAGTAAGGTTTTGGCCTCTTCCAACACTGAACAGATTAAGTACAAGAATGAAAGTTCAGAAGATGTAGCTGTTAATATCACACCCCAAATGTCTTTCTAAAATACCAGTTCACAAGTTCCCAAGGCTGTTTAACTTGTGTATTTTTCCCTCTGCTATAATATGAGGTTTCGTGCCAGTTTCGGCGGCAGTTGAACCGCACGTCACTGTCTATCAAATGCTTGCAGGAAGGGAAAGAAGAAATTGGGGAAGCACAAGGAGGGCAGAGGGAGTAATTCTCAAAAAAAAGGATTGAAAGAGAGAGGAGGATATGTGTGAGGACGTATGAGGAGATGGGTAAAATGGAGGACAGAACAGAAACGGAGAAGAGAAGGCAAAATGTCAGAGTGAAAGAGGCAGAGTGAGAGGATAAGGATATTAGTGAATTAGAAAGAGAGATGAGAGGAGGATGAGGGGAGGGAGAAGAAAAGAGAGGAGAGGAGGAGGAGAGAAAAGAGAGGCGGATTCCAAAAATGTACAGTGAATTAGTTCTGCCTCATGAAACTGGCAGTTCTGGCTGAGAAATGCTTTGGGGGCAGGATTTCTCTGTCTGTGTGTATTTGCATGAATAAGTGTGTGCTGGTGTGTTTATGTGTATAATGTTGTGTATGTCCGGGTGCCTGGATGTAAGGGTGTGTGTGTGTGTGTGTTTGTGTGCAAAGAGCATCACTGCCTCCCCAGAACAGAGCTGATGCCGCGTTGACATTTAGACAAAAACACAAGCGCCGTCTTTTAAAAGAGCAACTGTGAGAGTGAAGCTCGCAGAGAGCTGACAGGGTCAGACATGACTGCTCCTGAGTACAAAACAGAGGAATGATAAAAAAAAACAAAAAACATAAACTGTACCTGTCGCGTCGTTACACGTCATTTAATCTTCAACTAATTCCTTAAAGCTACTCAGGCAAAGATTTTTAATGGAAAAACACATTATTGTATTAGCGTATTATTGGCCTTAATCAGAAACTGGGGCTAATCTCGTGTGGACTCTGATTGAGAAGCAATGAATTGAAACATAATTAAAGAATGAAGTTTCTCCTAATCAGCAGTGAGTTACTGCTTCACCACCAACAAGTCATCCAACAACAAAAACATATTTCTTCACCTACAAAATGTGCATAAACATAGTTTGAAGCATTTTCATACACTCATATAAATTTATATTGGAATATTGTGTGATTGTATCACACACACACACACACAGGAACAGTGTGTCAGTGTCGTCTGTCCTTCACTGTCTAACTCACTTCCTGTGCGTGCGTGTGTGTGTGTGTGTGTGTGTGTGTGTGTGTGTGTTTGTTTCGACCCTGACTAACAGCGTGCTGAGTCAGCCTCTAAACTCGCACACACTGTGCAGCCAAACAATATCTGGGTCAGTCTGCACTCGACCATTTATGGGATTCAGTGTCTTGCTCAAGGGCACTTCAACAGGTGCAGCTTCATCTGTATTGCAGTGAGTCCGTCTGCTTGTTTTGGGGCGCCCGCAGGGAAGGATGGGTGAGATCTGGGAGGATGGGAGACCCTCTACATGTGTGGCAGCTCATTGGGAGTCAGCCACATGCTAGCACAAGTGCCAACGAGCTATTATTTCACTGCGCTTATTGTTCGGCCTTGACTATTTATGTTGCTTGTTCACTATTTGAGCTGTAGTACGACGTTATCTTATGGATCACCATTTGCTGTGGGTTTTTGTAAAGAATGTTTGGGTATAAAATGAATACACTACATTCTTACAGTACATGTTTTACTACTAGCTAGCTGCTGAGCTGCAGAAATTTTCAGACCTCAGTCGAGCGTCATGCTGCATTAAAGCTCAGTAATCCTTGTAAAAAACCACAACCTACCGGAAGTTCAACGGTGACATTCCTGCACCCTGTCTCCTAGAAATTATGTTCCCATACAAATAAACTGCATTCTCAGTTACGTTTCAAGGGAAACGTATGCAAAGGCATGTGAATGACACGATAATGTGCAAGGCAAGAGCATGCAAGAACACCGTTCTTGCTTTTGGCGTGTCATTTGTACGCCATGTAGTCTGTACTGACTACAATGTAAATGCATTTACGCTCAGAGCTAGTGACGTAGAATAAAAAGTGAGTAAGACTGCTTGTGGCGGACAGCAGGTAAAGTGTGTGGGTCCACCAGGAGGCAGGTGTTTTATTTTTGTAAGTTACGTTAGTGACGTCTTTTTTAGTGACGTTTGTACTTATGTTACGTTGTTTCCGTACGCATTGTACTTAGTTTACGTTTCATTTTATACCCAACCATGATGTTTTTCCTAAACCTATATGAGCGTTTTTGTTGCCCCCTGCTGGTACTGCACCTTCATACACCCGTGTAATATTGACGCAAAACGTGACACTGACACGCTATCCTCTGGTGGACAGGCAGGTCTATTACACAATTTGGCGTGATATCGGGTTGAAATTGAAACAGAACAAAAAGTACTTTGTTAGGTTTAATAAAAAGCATCATGGTTTGGCTGAAAATGACTGTTTGTTACAATATTTAAGCTACGGACTTATTTAAAATGGTGAACGTTGACTTTTGGTTTTACACGGGTCATGAACAGCAGTCTCCTGGGTGAAAGTTTCTTTGACCCATCCACCACCCCGACCTCCTCTCTATGGGGACTATCATTACAATCGTATTTATGATACGTCAAAAACAAACATAATTCGTAACACAATACGTTTCCCTCTAAAACGTAATTCAAAGTGCAGTTTTGTTGTATAGGACCCTAATTTTTAGCAGACAGGGCTGACTGTGCACAGCAGGCATCCGTCGTGTGTATCTGCGTGTGTGTACACTGCAGCTGCAGGCTGATGTTTGTGCAGCATTTCACGTCAACTCCCCCAACATCACTAATAACACACCGCATGGGACACACACTGTCATCAGCAGCACACGCATACAGTCATGCCTAAACATAAGAAAGATGCATAACGTATTCAGACACCTGCAAACACACAATCTCGCACAGTGTACACAACGCACGTACACAAGAACACACTCACAAAACTGAGACCTTTACCCTCCCATCCAGTCAGATCTCTCTGTCGGAGTGTGCTCACACTGTGCGCTGGAATTATCCACCTGCTCTGAGAGACGGGGGCTCCAGATGAATCACTGCCACAGCTGTTTGGCTATTTTTTATTTTATTTTCCTTTTACGTTCAGTGTCTTTTAAATTGTTTCCTGTCTATCTGTCTACTCCTGTCCTATCGCTATACACTCTTCCTATCCTCTTTCTCTTTTTCTTCCCTCTTCTCCACCACTCTATCCCGCACAAAATGTCTCTTTCTCATTTCTCAAAATATATTTCACATGTAACAGCTGGCATATTTAAGTGCAGCCTCCAAGTTCAATTTAGCTTTTTATTATTTGGGTGGGTTCTACGCTTCTGTGATGGGGTCGTCGTTGGGGACGCCGCTATCAGCTGTAACCGCCGTATGAGAGCAGTGCAGAGTGGCGATCGTGAGCTAGCCAGTGGGACACGCTCACACCCTCAAACTACTGACTAAACGCACGCCTGGCTATGTCAACAAAGCACGGAGAAGCTCAGATTACAACATATATAGAGGGAGAGTGACTTCATTCTCTGCTCAGGTAGACATTTCTCCTCTATATCTTTACATAGCAAATAGTTGTTTGCTGCTATATTAATGCTCTGGATATTGTATAACGCACCTTTAAGGTATGCACATTTTACATATGTAAAGACAGATAGAAAGGTAGATTAGGTTTAAAAATGGGGACTGAGAAAAGAATTTAAGGAATAGTAGAAGAGCTTTAGACAGAAAAAAAACAAGGGATAATGGTTGTTGGCTAATGCTAATAATATATAATCCTGTTTATTTTTTCTTACAGTGCAGTTGACTGTTGTGTTTTTTACAGGGATATTGAAGAATATTTGCAAAGAGTATGGTCCCCTTCCACTCATCATTTGTCTGTATGTCCATGTATGTGTGTGTATTTGGTTGTCGGAGGACCTGCAGTAGCTGCAGGGACAACACCATCACTACAGGGTGATTATTTGTCATCTCTGGGCAGTGATGACACGCCGCCCGTCTGCCGCCGCAGCTCAGATAGGCATTGATTAGATGTCAGTGTCAATGCTCTGCCCCCATCATTTTATCATTTTACACAGAGCGAGACAGAGAGGCCTAACCAGGAACTGCTGTCCCTCTGCTGCGAGGGCAACCAAACGTGAAGACAGAAATCAAAGAGGGAAAGGAGAAAGACTGCCACTTTGAACACTCTTTAAAGGATTATTCCAGTTTAGCCTTATTTTCCTGACAATCAACCAGATAATCTCTGCAAACAAGCCGTCGGATGAGATTATCTAAACTCAGCGAACGAAGGTTTACAAAAGGATTTCATTGACAAAACTCCTCAGATTGTGTAAAGGTGTGTTTATGTTACATTTGTGATTTGAGGCAGCGGTTCACAGATCAATAACCAATAACCATTAATTCACACACATGGCTAGGGAGACCCCCTGACAGCGCAATCAATAGAGAGAAAATGGGAAGGGATGCATGGAAGAACAGGAGACAGCATCCACTTTTCTGAAAATACACACTGAGGAGAGACCAACGTGATACTGTATGTGTTTTCATAATAGTTGCATACATGTTATATGTAAAGAGACTCTTTCCACAGACTCTACCGTATCACAATTTGCATATTTTCTTTCTTTGCCGGATCTTATCAACAGTTTCATCTAATAAAGAGATTGGTCCAGGATGTGTTTATCCTATCTTAGAACAAATGAGTCTGGAAGTCGCTGCTATTTGTAATAACTCCAATGTGTAAACTAACTGCTTGTTAAACGTAACCTGAAGCTTTTGTCATTGCTGTAGAAATATTTATAATTTTCCTAGAGTCATCTGAGGATAAAAACTTCCAGAAGTCATTGCAGAAGCTTAATGTGAAAATGATACCAAATTGGATAGCCATTTTTCATTATCCAAACATTAGCTGGTGACAAGATTTAGCTGAGCCAGCGAATACACAGGGAAGTCACCCTGAAGTCCCTGGAGCCTGTTTTTTTTGTAGATCATAATAATTCATGAGTGACAGCACAGCTGTAAAATGCGGTGAGGAGTCAAAGGTGAGATGAAGTAAACACAGCAGAGGGGGGAGGGTGTGTAGAGGGAGGGATGAGAGAGACGGACTGGAGTGGAGTAAGAGGAGTGTTTGGATTTAGGCTCTGTTCTTGTTTTGAAATGCAGGGGAACTGGATGGAGGGAAAGTGCAGGAAGATGGAAGGTGATGGCGGAACAACAGCTCTTATGTAATCAAACCACAAACACAACCTGCAGACACAACTGCATAGATCAAGGGACCGGAACCGGTGTTTGAAATTAGATTTAGCTATATACACCTTTTTCATTGCCATTCTGTTGCTAAGACAACAGCTTTGGTCCAAGATTACTTCCTCTCAGCTACTGCATTAGCAAACATTTAAAAAGGAAATACAAAGACCAAATCCAAGTCTAGCACTTTGAGGGTTAAGGGAGTAGTTCGACATTTTGGGATATGCACTTATTTGCTTTTTTGCCAAGAGATAGACAAGAAGATCGATACCACTCGATACTGGAAACAGGGAAACAGCTAGTCGGAGTCTCCAGGAAGTCACTGGCCTGGCCAAGAAATAGTTCAAGCATTGTTTTTACACTTTCTACGGATTAAATAAACAAGGTTTATTACACGGCTTTGTTGAATGCTCGATTCTGACTGGTCAATTACAGCATTCTACAGTCTGCTATTTCTTTATGACAGACTCGTGAGGACCATTTTTGTGTCAAATTATTGATTTCTTAAGTAAGTAGCCATGTAATAAGTGGGATAATGAACTGCGAGCGGGTCATTGTTGCTTGGCGTCAGGGTCCTGCATCATCCTGTCTGAGTTTATTTTGCAACAATGACCCGCTCGCTGTACATTATCCCTCATATAATGTGTTGATTAGCAAGCTTTAGAAGTGGTAATAGGCA
>CAKALU010043651.1:0-22035 GCA_916700995.1 Hozukius guyotensis
ATATTGTAATTCAAGTGATCTGAGAGAAAACTAGACTTCTGCTCCTCCTCATGGCTCTGTTTTCAGGCTTTAGAAAATCTAGCCCTTGACGGGAGACTTTGACCAATCACAGGTCATTTCATTGAGAAAGCGTTCCTATTGGCTGTGCTCCGGTCATGTGACCAGAACTTGGCGTTCCTTCACCAGATTTCACGATGGCGGCGGCGTCACAAACTTTCTCATTTTACAGCTAAACAGTGCACTACAAGATGATTCTGAAAACATTTGAGGAGAGAAATAGGCATTAACGTAACATAATATTTATTCATATTTGATCAGCGCTGCCTAGTTTGACCGTTTGATCAGAGTTTGCGAGTGAATGACAGTCGGCTCTCATAGACGGCAGCTGGACAGCAGACCTCAGATCAGCTCTTACTGCTTGTTTTCCTCCGGTCTGTGAAATCTTGCAGATGCCGTTAGGAGCACCGGAGGACACCGGAGGACACAGAGGCACATGAGGTTTTTTTTCAGGTTACCTGTTTCATATACTACTGTCACGATATAGCGACCGTTTTATAAAAATAACTTTTTTTAATCATATTTGCTCCAATCTGGCCTACTACACATCCTTGATTCCCTCATTCCCACTGGGATGAATGAGGAGTGTTTCCCATATCCACTCACTACCAGTCGCATGGACTTATAGATATAGGACTATAAGTGGATACAACTGCAAGACTCTGAGACAAGGTATCCTTATAGACTTAGGTTTGAGTAAATCCACATTGAGATGGTTGTCCAGTAATAGAGATAAGTATGTACAGTATATGTTTGTGTGGGTGAGGATGTAAAAAGCATGAAATTGGATTTCTTGAAGAAAGGAGTATTATGTATCACGTTGAAATATGTGTATCGTATTCAGACCCTCTACTACTGCTACTAACTATTAATTATAATGTCTTTCACCTCAACTGTAACAAAATTCCTAGTTTTATTAAAAATAAATGTCTGTATATCTCATCAAAAAGTACTGATTCTGACTTACAGTAGTGAAATCATGAGTGAAATCATTATGCAACATTTTGAAAATAATCTATTACCTCCACCAAAGTCGAAGGCCTAGGTAGGAGGTTATGTTTTCACCGGCGTTAGTTTGTTGGTTTGTTTGTTTGTCTGTTAGCAGGATTTCTCCAAAAGTCCGCGATGGATTTGAATGAAATCTTTTGTAGGGGTGGGGTGTGGCACAATGAACAATCCATTAGATTTTGGTGGCGATCCGGATCATGATCCGGCTCTACAACTTTGAGAGAAACGCTCCATTAGAAACTTTAGACAACCTAATCTTTTAAATATATATTATTGACATCTTGACAAAGATACAATTCTACTGTTAGTCCATCACTTCCTAGGGATTTCCTTATTTTCATCAAATGTATGGCTTCAGTAATTTCAGAACTCAAAAGCCCACCATCACTGTTCCATCTGTCCATAAATATTACAATCAATAAATTTAATTTATTACATTACTTTAAGCCCCCCCTCCCGAAAAAGTCAGCTCTATGGTGGCATTAGCCAACATTAGCTAGCGTTAACATTAGCCAGCTGTCAAATAGCAACACGGCATGTGCCGGTGGTGTCTTCTTCAACATCCTGGATGAAACCTTCAATCCAGTTGCTGTATCCCTTCGTTCGGATTATTTCGGGGATCTTTACAGACGTATCTGCCCACGTTAGATTGTTTAAACACTTAGCTTAACGTTTGGACCAATTCACCAAAGCCAGCTGTCCGACTACTTTCCATGTTGGAGTTCACCCCATGCATGATGTAAATCATACCCTCATGGGGACACGCTCATGTGATTGGCTGAAAAAGAGGGAGACATCTGATTGGCTACAGATAATTCCCTGTTCGTGGATCGGTGCACGTCAGGGGAGTCTCATAAAGCCCACACACAAATGCAGTGAAGTTCACACATGACACGCAGTTTGTAAATGCAAGTTCAACAGTTTGTATATAAATGTAACAACATCCAAATGTGTTTTTGATGAAACTTGCAAATACTTTTAAATACATATATGTGTGGATTTCTATTACATGTATTTGGAACGAGAAATATTTGTGTGTGCATCAGAAATATATTTGTGAACCTTATTTTTTTATGTGGATTTAGTTTTTTTTTACATTTATATAAAACGATAACTGTTTTTATTTGCGTTGAAAATTATTTTTGTGGAGAGAGTCATTTATATATAAATCACAAAATACATTTGTGAATCCTTCTGTGTGCATTTGTGAATATTGAGACTGATCTGACCCCATACAGCTCTGATAGGTCAGCGTTTCCGGGTCTGTGTTAAGGACATGGATGTAAAATAAAACCTGGATAGGGTGCCGCCACTCAGCCTTGCTTCCAATTCTTTCCAGTGGCCACTTGCAGCAAAAAATCCCCCTGTGGCCCAAAAAGCATTTTCCACCTAGACCACCATTATAAAAGAGACGTCTGTAAAACTGTTGACAGGAGACCTCCAACTGCAAACAAGGTGGATTATGACTCTTGTTTTTGATCCTTGGAGGTTTAATATTTGCCGAGAGAAGCGATTTTAAGGGGAACACCACCTAAATTAAGAATTCCAATATGTTATTTCCATGGCCTAGGAGAGTTCAATAACATTTGTGAACATGAGCTACTCTCTCTCTCTCTCAAAGCCAGAAACCAGAGAAGTAGGTCTCAAACTTGTGATGTCGCATGGTATAAAGTCTGCAGCTGCTCCACAGACAATGAATGGGAGACTGATTTTGTTTTCTTTTTTTTTATACCCAAATGAGCTTTATTCCATTGTCGTGTTCTCAGTTGTGAAACAGAAAATGTTCCCATATACGCAGAACATTCCCCTGGGTGCTCTCTGTGTCGTCTAGAACATCTCTCCCTGTTCGCTGTCTATGGAGCAGCTCCACACTTATACCCTACGACATCACAAGTTTGAGTTTTAGCGCTCTAGTTTAGGGATTTGGGAGAGAGTTGTTCATGTTTACAAATATTTTTTTTGGACTGTCTTAGACCATAGTGTATGAATTTTGACATAGTTCCCCTTTAAAGGTCCCATATCGTGCTCATTTTCAGGTTCATACTTGTATTTTGTGTTTCTAATAGAACATGTTAACATGCTGTAATGTTAAAAAAAACCTTTATTTTCCTCATACTGTCTGCTTGAATATACCTCTGTCTGAAACGGTCCGTTTTAGTGCATTTCAACGGAATTGCAATGGAATTGCGTTGCTAGGCAACAGCATGGGTCCATGCTTACTTCCTGTCAGCTGATACTATTTACATACACTGCCACAGGAAATAAACTGGAACACATTTAGAATGTTTACGTTTAAAACCGTGTAATGGTCTAAATATTGTATATTTGTGACATCACAAATGGACAGAAATCCTAACGGCTTGTTTCAAACGCACAATTTCTGAATACGGGCTGTGTGTATTTCTCCGTATATTGAGCGTTTTGATAGTTTAACAGTATTCATAAAGCACTTAAACCTGCTTTATAATATAAAAGACATGAAAATATTTCCATGTCTTTTTACAATATGGGACCTTTAAGATCAAGATAATATAGCATCCCTCCATTGAAATCTCAAGACTCCATACATACTGTATATAAGACTCCATAAATTGAATGCACCAAACTTAAATTGAGTGATAAAATCAAAGGAAAAGAAAGAAAAAATAAAAATAAATTGCTATCTAAAATAGCAGAGACTATGAAAAGCACATTCATCAGTGAACCTAAACTACAGGTAGCCTTCCATTTAAAATGTATCCCAGAACTGAACCTGAAAGTTTAACTGTTGGTCAACACCTCTGTGGGTCAAGTCAGAGTACCTTTTGTTAAACCTTGGAGACAGTTCCTCTATTTTTGTTTTGTTTGTGAGGAGAGACGCTAACTCCTAACTCGCTGACGTCCCTAAACAGTCTTAGAATTACATTAACTGGGTATCACTGTAAAGCTGAGACTCTTGTGGATCCAATGAGCCCAACTGTATTCATGTGTGATGATGTTAGTCCCCATAGTAGCCATTTCAAATGTAGTGAGAGCATTTTTTTGAAACTTGACCTCCCTGTATAAAATGACCTGTGGTGACCTCTTGGATAATCACAGCCTCATGAAACTTTACAGACCCAAACTAGAGACCTAGAGCATTCAGAGGATGGATGGCTTTCCTAGTTAGAATGACAATAAGGGGGTTTCTGAGCAGTTTCCAGAACAGAAGTGCTCGCCATTCAATCGCCAAAAAATGCGATTCTTGCAGAAATCTCCAAATGTCAAAAGTTTTTTGATACCAAATCACAGCATGGCTGTTTCTATAGTGTTCCTCAAGGTCTTGGTGTCTTAATGTGGTATTTTGGAGGAATTATTGATCATTTTTATCAATTCTCAAATGGTAAAAAAATGTTAAATTTAGCACCGAATCTGTGTAACAAATGGTAAAAACAATTTATGAAACATAATAGAGCATGGGAATGACCATCATATACTTCTATCATAATGTCCTAAGCCCTTGTATACTTTCACTATTTATTTATTTATTTATTTATTTATTTATTTTATTTCTAATTTATGTTTAGAACAACTTGACACACAGTGCTGAGCTGCACCTCAAATTAATCTTCAGGTTCCCAGCTTTCAGATGATGTTCACCTCTTCTATGTGACATCTACTGCTGACTATCCACCCCTTGAACATCCCCTGTTCCCTACCCCTCTAAAAAAAGAAGTCAGAATGGAACAGGGTGGTATCAGCAGGGACCCACCGTAGACAGCAGGGAAACCAATGTGTACTGAGGACCATAAAGATTGAGCAACAAACCAAGCCAAGGCCAGATTCTCTTTTTTTTCCCAACGTGACATTCGGTGAGTTTGATTCCTTTTAGGAGATTTTTTTGCAATGCAATGCAATGCTTTTTCCTGGTTTATATGTGTGGGAGGGCATTAAACCTTTTTTTGTTGGATTACTTGGTTACATTAAGGAAGACTGTTTTTGAGGTGACAAATCTTGTGGACAATCCAGTGGACATTCTTCCAGGAAAATTTCCTGTGCTCTTATTTGGGGCAGGGTTGTTTAAGCTAACATTTAAGATTCCTCTTAGGGTCACGAGGGATTTAAAGACAAGCCAAGTTATTTCCAGTTTCTCTCTTAACCAGGTCTTAGTACCACAGTAGCGCTTGAACTTTATTTGTAACTAGGCTGAAGCTGTTTTTTATATTCTTCCCGTCAATATGTGTCTGGTCTACAAAGACCGGCATGCTTTCTCTGCTTTCTGGCTGCTTCTACCCAGGCTCGGACTGCTAATCTGGCAATTCTAGAAAATGGCAGATGGGCCGGCCCACCTCGTGGGCTGCAAGGCCACCACCTGCAATGTGGGAAAAAACTGGAATTACCGCCTCGTGGTTGTATGCCTCCGCTAACCAGTCAAGTTGCAGTTTACATCCATGTCTGTCCAAAATGTCATCACGTCATCATTTTATCCTGTTAGACATTTGTGTGAAATCGTCATAATTAGCATATGAATTCTTGAGTTATGGCCAAAACCATGTTTTGTGAGGTCACAGTGACCTTTAACCTTTTACCACCAAAATCAAATCAGTTCATCCTTGAGTCCAAGTGGACGTTTGTGGCAAATTTGAAGAGATTCCCTCCAGGGGATCATGAGATATCACGTTCATGAGAATGGGAGGGACATGAGGTCACAGTGACTTTGACCTTGTCTTTTGACCTATGACCACTAAAATCTAATCAGTTCATCGATGTGTCCAAGCGGATGTTTGTGCCAAAATTTATGAAATCCCCTCCAGGCGTTCCTGAGATATCGCATTCACAAGTATGGTCCGTACGGACAGACGGACGCACGGACAACCTAAAAACATGCCTCTGGTCACGGCTGTCGCTGGCGCTGAGGTATAATAAAGTGAAAAGGTGGAGCGGAAAAGATTATAGAGAAAAAGAAAAAAATATTGAGGCTGCTGCTGCAAAATGTTTTAAGATGACACATTTATTATAATAACAATAACGGCGTTACCATCGATGATGCCAATGCCACACAAAAAGCTGCTAGCTGCAGCAGTGATAGTTAGCAGAAGCACTGCTAATGCTGTACCACTCAGGTGGTTAATACAGGTGAATTCAGGGCCATAATCACCTCTTTACCATTGGGGGGGACCAGGGATGTACTGAGACTGGGATTCATCCGGGACTTTGAGATGGAGAGGCCGAAATTTCTTTTAGCAATAACTTGAACGCTAATACAGTTTTGTGGTATAAAGAGAATCGGATGATGCTGACACTTTAGGATGTCTTGCTGACACCTGCCTCCTCAGTATGTAGAAGCACGTCACCACTGCCCTGAATTAAAACAAGACCGGCCAGGCGAGCATCATGAGTCACAGTTCATCACGTTCAAGATGACTGAGCCAATCAGATTTCAACAAAAACTGGGATCAGTCTAAATTGGGAGGGCCCGTTCGTATCCCCCCCCCCCCCCCTCAGCATTGAAAGTATTAGACTGGCCCAGTCTGACAGGCAGCGCTCCGCTCCGCACTCTGAGGACCAGGCTGGCCCACGCCAAGGCCGAAGACCATACAGTAACTACTGACATCAGAGGCTGAAAAATAACAACTCTATGACCACCGACCAGTTCGGCCTGGAATGGATCAGCGGGAGTCTAAACTCCCTAAACTCCCCCCATTTTAAAGCATTTTGAAACAAAAATCCGAGATAATTTGAGTAATGTTACACGAAAGGTTCAACTGTTATGTTTAGCATTACAAGGCCGAAGTAAGGGTTTAATCAGCAGCCACTGGACTTGGTTTAGATTCTCAAAGACGTTTCACTTCTCATCCAAGAAGCTTCTTCAGTTCTGGCTGCTGATTTAACCCTTACTCGGATACCATGACCTGGATGACTGAGAACCTTCACAAACATTACAAGGCCTACTACTCACATGCTTCTTGATCAGGGTAAAACAACTAATAAACAGTTTAGGTCTGTGTGTGTTGTAATATTCATTTTTAAATGATGAAAAGATACCTAACTCTAATGAGTCTTACAGCCCAGTACTACTTGAAAATTCCTGTGCCTTAATAAAAAGCATCCCAATATTCCAGACCTCTTCCCAAGCAATATTTGGAGCTTGGATTTACACATGGGCAAGGGCACATGATGACCACACCATTACCCACATCTGACATGGGTCCAGACCTTGTCCAACTTCAGATCAGGACATTGAAACCTAAACAATGGTGTTATTATTTTTAAAAATGCTATTTATATTTATATATATTTATATATATTGGGCGGGACATTTCGACCATATTGTGTGTCCGTCCGTCCCCCCAGTATAAAGCCTTGGGTGACTTTATTTCTAGTAATTATACTGTTGAGTGTTCCTGGACTGAAACTCCTGCTGAGATGCAGCTGAATGTATGTCTTAGTTCATGTACTGTTGGCGGTGATTGTGTGCAGGCATATGTGTGCTGTTGCCAGGGCTGAATTTTGTTCCCAGTCTAACCCTGTTTCCACCACTGGCTGCGGTCGAAAAGTAAAAAAAATGACGTCCTAACGTCTATTCCTAACCACTTTTCCTCGACCTCGATGGAAAACGTCATGAGGTCAAGGAAAGATGAGAAGAAGAATTCATAAGGACTTAGGAAAAGACAACCGTGGTGTTGAGAGAATCAGACTGCACTTTCACTCGGCTCCGTAATTATGATGCGACAACGGCGGATGTTAGTGACGTGAGTCTGCCGTGGTGAAACTACAATGTTCCGAAGACGGACTACAAAAGGCGCTACTTCCCCCCACCCCGTGGGTTGTTAAATAGCTCCTTCAGTGACAGGCTGCTGCTTCACCCGCGGTGTGTGAAAGAGAGATACCACAAGTCCTCCTGCTGCACGAACACTTTACATCAACATATA
The DNA here is from genome assembly GCA_916700995.1 of Hozukius guyotensis. Classification (NCBI taxonomy): domain Eukaryota; kingdom Metazoa; phylum Chordata; class Actinopteri; order Perciformes; family Sebastidae; genus Hozukius; species Hozukius guyotensis. The sequence goes on from CAKALU010043651.1 coordinate 7,956, forward strand.
ATAAAGGTAGGGATGCTAATTTTGAAAAATGTTCTCAACCGATAACCGACCCTCGTTAACCGGTTATTAACCGTTAACCGACAAGATTAGTGCCTCGCATGCAGCGGTGCACCAGCTGCAGTGTATGAGCACAATAGACAACTGAGTCTCCAGTTCACCCGTCCGGGAGCGTTAACTTAGCAGGCAGCCACTTTCCCAGTAAAAGTCTCCACAGCACTTTTAGTTTAGTTTATCAGGTTGTCCGCCGTGTGTCTGTCCGGCGTAACGACACTCTGTCTGCCCGGAAAAACGATAGCGACTGTCCGACAAACATTGTGTGTGTGTTTGTGCTACGTTAGCAGCTGCGGGTGGCTCCGTGCCCGCTGTAGCCACACACACATACGCTCCGTCAGCGCGGCGTAACTTCAGGGAATGTGGGTTTTGTTGGTGGCGTTACAGCTGTGAACGCAGTTGCAGCAGACAGCGTGTGTACAGTTTATTTGTCGGTGAATAACTGCTACGAGGCTACAACTCTTCCGTTCAAGCGAGCTATAGACGGGAGCCGACTTCCTGTATCTGTAACGCCGCTTAAGGTGGGCTCTTAAGGGTGGACCAGCTATTCTCCTGAAACTGACGAGGCATTTCTTTTAACCGTTTTAACCGATAGCGTTAATCGGTTAAAATGCTTAATGTCGGTTAAACGGTTAATTATTAACATCCCTAAATAAAGGATTATCTGACCTAACGTGGACAACCGGTGAAAAATATCACTTCATTACCAAGGTTGGAATTGAAATAAACAAAGGAATAACCTACCACAAAAACTTTATATGATAAATATTGGGTTATCTTTTATTTTCCTGTGAAGGAGTAGAACCATTAAATGTATATTTCATCCTACTCCTTTTCAGACGTAATATTTATTTATGTTGATTATTTGTTTGACTTATATTTACTGTCATTTTTATTTGTTATTGTTTAATTTTTTCACTTATTTGTTACTTGCTCTAAATAAATAAATAGAAATAAAGTGAAAGGAAATGGTTGTCAATGTCCGCTCATATTCATCAACATGAATCCCAATTAGTATATGACTGTTTGAAAATATTATGCAAGATAAGCATATCGTTCGTTTTCATGAACGGCCGAATGGTGCGTCGCTTTAAAAGTTGCGGCCGCAAGGAATTGTGGGGTGGCGTTATCTCCTTTCCTTTGGTAAAGGATGGTCCAATGTATCCTATGCTAAAGGAGATAAGAAAGGAAGCAGTGTAGCACCTTTCCTTAACATTTAGAGAATTCAAACAGCTCTTATTATGGCTGCTACTTATACCCCTTTCACACCAATGACCAGGGTTGGACCAGGGTTAACCTACCCTGGTTCAACCCTCCTTTTGTCAATTCAAACCAAGCCAGCCAACCCGGGTGAGAGAGGAGATGATAGTGGCATCATCAATGTGTGCAAAAACATCAAATGTCACAGAATGATGCATGTTTTTTGGGATACAGTGTAAATATAGTACACACAGCATTTTTATCTTTATAAAATGTTGAACTCTGTTGTATGTATGGAGCTGTAATGTCTGCATAAACATACAGACAACATACAGATTTACAGCATCTATTCATCAACATGAACCTTTTTTCCTCTGTCTATCTACAGAACCCATTTATCAAATATTAGACTGCATTGTGTTATCTAATATGAAAATACAGGCAGCATTTACAAAAGGATTAGACACTTCTGAAGCCTGAAATGTATATTTCCCTCTCTCTGCCATCCCAGCAAATATTTGCTTCATATAGTAGGGCTACTAGAGTTTTTCAGCTGGGCATGTGGCAACTGTTGGATGATGTAAGAGCTTGTCCAAACATAATAAAATGAGTTTATATTTCATTTAGTTTGCTAATTGTTCGATAATGTGACGAACTGGGTTTGTTACTTTATAACAGATGGAACAGGCGACAGATGGATCTTTTTGCAGGTTTATTTGGAAAGATAAAAAGTTTTAAAAAAGGTAACGTTACAAATAGAAGATGTGCAAACACCTTGTTATGTTTGTTTAACGTTACACCACGTTGCCCTTCACCGTCCCGTCATCTACCGCTTTTTTTCCGCAGACGACCAGGAGCTCTCGCACCTCGATGTCTCGCCGCATATTTGTGTTGTTGTCGTCCGTCGTTCACCTCCGGTGTGTCTGAAAACATTCCTGCTGCCGTCGCTCCGTTTGTTTATGAGCCACGGCGACCTGTGACGGTTACGTCACGGACCGCGCGCCCTCATTTGCAAACCGAATCGGTTTGTCCCCGCCCCCCCCCCCCTCCGTTTGTTAGCGACCCCGGACCGTGCAATTCACTTCGAAAATCGACCCCGGTCCGACCCACCTCTCCACCTGGAAAGCAAAGGCGAGTCGATCGACGCGGGTTAACCCTTTCAGACACACAGTCGACCCTGGTTCAACCCTGGTTGAGTCCTCGGTGTGAAAGGGGGTGTCGGATACATCCGGGTCGTTTCACTCCGTTAGGAACCGTCCTATAAGCAAAAAAAGGACTTTTCGAACCGCAGCTCTGCATGGTCAAACTGCATTATCACAGAGCACACCACCTGCTCTATGCACAACTCCAGTCGACAACGTGGTTCAACTTTTTTTGTTCTGGAGCTCACTGTATCAACCACACCGGTCGGCCGTCATCTTGGAGGAGAAAAGAACCCTGATGATGTCATATCGGTGCCATCCGGGTTATCTCGGCTTGGGCTTGGAGAGAGGAGACCATGGATCTGACGATAAACATTATCGAGTTGCATTATGGGAAGTGTAACACACACACACATGCACACACCACCACCACCAGTCATGGGTCAGTCATAACAAACTTCCAGCCAAACACTGTTCAGATCTACACTAAATCACAAAATAAACTCAAAATACAAATTTGTCCAGCTTTAACGTTGCTTAAGGAAAAGGGGGAGGGGGGGATGATTATAATATATTGGTGAAGTCAACATGATTAACTATAGGCCTGTACTCTTTCACGTGCCATGGAGCACACACACACAGAGACTGAAGAACAGCTGACAGAGCAGCAGGGGTGGAACCACCACGACAAGCAGCAAAACACACAAGAGACACCTGGTAGGAAAGAAGAAGAAAAAAAAAGACTTGAAAAAGAAAAGAAATCACATCGCTGCACAAATGAGAACGAAAGAGGGTTGCGTCACTGAGAGACGCTGACGTCATTGTGTTTGTTAATAATACGCAGCTCGATGCGGCTGATCAGCTTCTAGTCTCCCAAAGGCCCCGCTACACCACCACCACCACCATCACCACCATCTCCATCACCACCACCACCGTGCACACAAAGAGCTGGCTCCTCCAGCTCCATCCAGCTCACACCGTCAGCCCTCCGCAGTCTCCTCCGGCCTCGAGTGGAACGGAGGAGACTGCGGATGCTGCTGCTGCTGCTGCTGCCATCACCCAACAGCCTCCATCATCCATCACAAGCACACAGACCTGCTACACACACACACACGTTCCCTGCACCCATGCACGCATCCTCCTCGTCCGGCCCTTTTCTTTCCTCGCAGCATCCCTTACCTCTCTGATGATAATTCACTTGGGGCATTAATCCATGATCGTGCGCGCTGTTGTTGTCGCTGCCTCTCGATCCCGTTTATCTTCCCAACGTTGCGGCGCAGAGAGAGAGAGGTGAAATAAATAAATAGTGATGGAGAAGGCAGCAGCCGTGCCCGTGATGTTCCTATCGGGAGGCGGAAGATGCGCCTACCGAGCCCATAGAGACTGAAGAAGAAGAAGAGCACCCCGGGGTCCACAACCAGCAGGAGTCAACCGACCGAGCGACCGACCGACCGACCGCAGGAGCAGGGAGGACCGATGCTCAGCCTCCTCTGCGAAGACAAGCGAATCGGAGCGAAATATCCTCTCTGTTGTGTTTCTGATCGCCTAGTCCTCCTCCACAACAGAGTGGCCCTCTCTTTCTCCGGATTTCTCCTACACACACACACACACACGTACACGCGCGCGCGCGCGCAGAGCGGAGCGGAGCGGAGCAGCTCTGTCTCATTTAAAGAGATAGGAGAAGAGAGGAGATAGGAGAGAGGAGAGGAGAGGAGAGAGGATGGGGCAGCTGGAGCAGCGCTGTGCACAGAGCCGCTCTGTCTGCTTCTTATGTAACCTGAGCAGCAGCAGCTCCTGATTGTCTGCAGCCCAGCACACACACACACATACACAGCTACCTGCTGTACCTGCGTGCATGTGTGTGTGTGTGTGTGTTTGTCTGTGCAACTGTGTGATGGAGGGGTGGGGGGGATGCTCTTATTAGGGGTTAAATGTATAGGGCCACTCTTCTGAACACTGAGATAATTTCTGCATTGACTGTTTTTATTTTATGCAAGGATCATAATGTGTTATAATTCCCATATTGTAATATATTATAATCTTTTTATAATGCGTTATACTCATATACACTATATGCATTATGTACAGGGTATGATACGATACGATACGATACGCTTTATTGTCCCCTTGGGGACATTTGTCTTGGACTGAGTGCTGCACACCATCAGCTGCCTCCAGAGCAGCATCAATAAATAGAAACATTGAAAACAAACAACAATCATCATATAAACAGAAAAACACATAACAATGTAAACCACAAACAACATATATTGCACATTACCCATGAACCCCGACGGTACATTATCCCGCTTATTAAAGAGCTATTTAATAAAGAAATCAATAATTTTACACAAAACATTGATTTAAAAAGGATTTTAAAAATTATTTTATTCCACCCCAAAAAATAAATATCTGCTCACAACCAAAGAATGCTGTCATTGACCAATAAGAATCGAGTATACAACAAAGCTGTGTAATAAAATAATATGACACATTATAAGTAGGCTATGCAGTATAACATAGCAGTCGTGGTGCCAGTTTGCCTCCTGGGCACTGCCGAGGTGCCCTGGAGCAAGGCACCGACCCCCTAAAACTGCTCCCCACCCCGAGCGCTGTATTTTAGCTGCCCACTGCTAACAAAATATCATTTTCTTTTCTTGGACCTGTTGCATTTAACAATCTTCACAAATGTACAAGTATGGAAAAATGCATTGTACTATGAGTACCCGGATGATGTACTCATGACGTTCAAAAAGTTGAGTGCACAACGCTGGAAGGGAAGGTAGTAAAGAAGTTAAAGTAAAATCATGTTCATTATTATTCAGTTTTGATACAATTGTCAAGTGAGCAAACAAGCCGGCAGATATTTTGTCGGGCGACAATTGCGGTCAAATGTTGGCGGTAACACTCTATCCAGTTGCAATTTACCATTAAAAAAAAAGAAGGGGTCTAATGTTGATGTTGTTGATTGCCAGTGTTATAGCCCTCTAATTGATCTGCTCCACAGTAGGGATGAATCTTGTTTAAAAAGAAAAAAGGGAAAAAAAAATGTTTAGTTATTTTTATGTACAGTACAGTACATTGACTTCAACCACACTGCAGTACATTGACTTCAACTACACTACAGTACATTGACTTCAACCACATTACAGTACATTGACTTCAACCACACTACAGTACATTGACTTCAACTACACTACAGTACATTGACTTCAACCACACTACAGTACATTGACTTCAACTACACTACAGTACATTGACTTCAACTACACTACAGTACATTGACTACAGCTACACTACAGTACATTGACTTCAACTACAATACATTGACTTCAACTACACTACAGTACATTGACTACAGCTACACTACAGTACATTGACTTCAACCACACTACAGTACATTGACTTCAACCACACTACAGTACATTGACTTCAACTACACTACAGTACATTGACTTCAACCACACTACAGTACATTGACTTCAACTACACTACAGTACATTGACTTCAACTACACTACAGTACATTGACTACAGCTACACTACAGTACATTGACTTCAACTACAATACATTGACTTCAACTACACTACAGTACATTGACTACAGCTACACTACAGTACATTGACTTCAACCACACTACAGTACATTGACTTCAACCACACTACAGTACATTGACTTCAACTACACTACAGTACATTGACTTCAACCACACTACAGTACATTGACTTCAACTACACTACAGTACATTGACTTCAACTACACTACAGTACATTGACTACAGCTACACTACAGTACATTGACTTCAACTACAATACATTGACTTCAACTACACTACAGTACATTGACTACAGCTACACTACAGTACATTGACTTCAACCACACTACAGTACATTGACTTCAACCACACTACAGTACATTGACTTCAACTACACTACAGTACATTGACTTCAACCACACTACAGTACATTGACTTCAACTACACTACAGTACATTGACTTCAACTACACTACAGTACATTGACTACAGCTACACTACAGTACATTGACTTCAACTACAATACATTGACTTCAACTACACTACAGTACATTGACTACAGCTACACTACAGTACATTGACTTCAACCACACTACAGTACATTGACTTCAACCACACTACAGTACATTGACTTCAACTACACTACAGTACATTGACTTCAACCACACTACAGTACATTGACTTCAACTACACTACAGTACATTGACTTCAACTACACTACAGTACATTGACTACAGCTACACTACAGTACATTGACTTCAACTACAATACATTGACTTCAACTACCCTACAGTACATTGACTACAACCACACTACAGTACATTGACTACAACCACACTACAGTACATTGACTACAACCACACTACAGTACATTGACTACAACCACACTACAGTACATTGACTTCAACCACACTGCAGTACATTGACTACAACCACACTACAGTACATTGACTTCAACCACACTACAGTACATTGACTACAACTACACTACAGTACATTGACTACAACCACACTACAGTACCTTGACTACAACCACACTACAGTACATTGACTTCAACTACACTAAAGTACATTGACTACAACCACACTACAGTACCTTGACTTCAACCACACTACAGTACATTGACTACAACCACACTACAGTACATTGACTGCAACCACACTACAGTACATTGACTGCAACCACACTACAGTACATTGACTACAACCACACTACAGTACATTGACTTCAAACACACTTACACTTTTTGGCCAGGGCCTGTTCATTCCCAGGCCAAAAAAAGTGAATATTTGTATTGATCTGCCCATCAATTAGCTCAATATTTTTCTTTTTCAGGATACACTCTTCATTGAACTGCTCACAACGCATGCCCACTTTAAGGCCATAACCTGTGATACAAGGTCACAAGTAGACATTGATTCATTTTAAAGGGTAGTCTGGGAATCACTGCCGTAAACCTCCTTCCGGGGGTCTGCCCACTTATGGGCATCACCTCGATAAGGAAGTGACGGCATGGCTGACTCCCTCTCCTCCTCTGTTTGTTCTGTATCTTCCAGGCGAGCATAGCGCAGCCGCCTCTGACTCTCTCTCTCCCCCCATTTCTTTCTTTGTGTGTGTGTGTGTGTGTGTCTCTCTCTCTCTCTCTCTGAGTCCAAAGAAGCAGGGAGCTGGAGAGCTTTCTATTTATAGAATCCTACCCGCCTGTTCAGCCTCCCACCCCCTTCGGCACAAAGAGATACACCCACAGACACACACAAAGCATCCGCGGACAGCATGCACGCAAGCACAACACGCAGGGCATTGCAAGATAATGTACGAAGCACACACACACACACTCACACACATACTGAAATTTAAAGTGAATTCATGCATTACCTTGTGAATACAGAAACACAGTATGCACACGTGAACAAATGCAGGCGTAAAAATGTCAAGTGCAAAGCAAAGCCTAATAAAAACCCAGAAACACCCACCATAGTGCACATACTATAGCATTAATAATGCAGGGATTCCTAGTGGAGAAAGAGGAACACTCCCTGTAATGGATAGAGGGGGAGGGGGCTTCCACTCCTTTGCAGCTTCTACAATGTAGCATGACAATTACCCATCCTTTTTCTTTATTATTCTTTATGCCCTGTGTGTGTGCGTGCGTGCGTGCGTGCGTGCGTGCGTGCGTGTGTGCGCGTGTAGTAATAATAACAATCTGTCCCTCATCCATTTAGCCTACCACTCTCGGACACATCCACCACACATAAACACTAAGGCCCTATTTACATCTGGCATTAATGAACGTATCCTCATACAACAATTTGTATGATATCTTACGAAAAGTTATTTTGTTATTTTTCATGCTCTATATGGGATTTAGAGTATTAATATAGTAGCAACTATTGTCTGTGTAAAGATATAGAGGAGTAATGTCTACCTGAGCAGAGAATGAAGTCTCTCTCCCTCTGTGTGTTGGAATCTGAGCTTCTCTGTGCTTTGTTGACATAGCCAGGTCGGCCGCTCGCTTTTTTCGTATAACTGCATTAAAACACGTTTTGCAAGGTAAAGGGGCTGATCACACCGAGACATGACCCAGGCAGCCAATCAAATCAAGCAAGAGGCGGGCTTTAATACTTTACCACTTCCCTCCTGTTTTGATGCCGGTAGATGCAAGCCCCAAGGAAGAGCGCCGGTCTTTGATGCCAATATTCGTAGTGGCCAAACGGCGGTACTACAACATCCGTGTCCGTCACGTGATGCCATTGGGCCCAAAAATACTTTTTCCCATATATTTACATTGGGAAAGAGACATCTGTAACTTAGCGGATAATTCTTTTTTTTTTAGGTGAATCAACTTCCCAGTATGAACACTTGAATAGCCCTTATTTAAATCATCATTAGGTCCTAAAAGTTGTAAAACGAGTTATTTCCCTTCCTCCGTTTATGTGAGTGAGACCCAGACCAAGGCTGGAGCGCAAGCTGTGATGACGGCTTGACGTTGGGACCCCGTGACCGAGCCATGTGACCGAGTGGACGCTACTGCGCCTGCTCCATGGGCCCAATGGATGCGGAAGATCGCCGGATGATCCGGGTACTTTTCCACTCGGAAGTCGAGCCATTTTGGCATCATGCGCCACTGAGCAACTTTCATAGAAATGAACGGGGCTCCGCCTCCAACGCTGTATCCAGTTCTCTTAATACATCCATGGGTAGATGTAGTTGGGCTAGTTAGCTAGCAAGCTGTTGGACTGTGAGAGAGCTGTGGAGTATATGAGAGGGAAGGGGGAATTCATATCTCATGTCAGGATAGTTTCATGTAGGCTACAGCACCGCTGTTTTAGCCGACGCGCTTTTGAAGTGGCTGCGCCTGTAGCGTCACGTCTCGGTGTGATCAGCCCCTAAGAAGGCATCTCCTCCATTCACTCCCATTCATAAAATTCACCCTGTGCACTGTGTTGCCTATAGCCATCTTATGAAGCTCGGTGCGTGGTGGCTTCCCATACAGGAGGGGCTTTGAGTTTGACCGTGACCTGACCTATCAACAAACAATTTTTTCATACCTTATATGTTTATATTATGTTATGATTATATGTCAACAGTTCACTGTACAATGATTTTATTTTTTATTTATATTGCAGGAATGATTGAATTTGTGTTGTATGATTTAAAATATCTCAGTCTCAAGATCACAAGAACTTCATCCATCCCAGCGCAGGAAGCACGTGATCACATTGTTTTTAATACATGACATGAGCGATATTTTAAAAATAACTCAATCATAACTCAATACAATATTAGCTCATGATCCTATAGAGCATTTGAATCTCCCCAGCCGTAAATATCCTCGGCTGTTAAAGAGATGTTGAATAGTTTCAGGAGGTTTCATCCTGATAACACGTAGGCTACCTGTTCTTTTGGAATGTCCTCAGTTATGTGTGAATGCGTACTGTATGCATTAGTGAGTGTGCTGGCGCTTATGGGGTGTTGCTCTGAGACGGGTGTGTGCAAGGTTGTGGTGGGGGGGTCATCACAGTGTACCCACTGCGATACACTGAGGCTGTTATCACCTGACTGTAATGTTCCACAGACATTTTTGAAAATATGCCATTTTTTGGATTTTAAGAATTCTACCGATCATATTCAAAACTACGTGAAGATGAATGAATGAACACCAAACACACAAACAGACAAACACATGTGTGCTCATATGAGAGCACGCACTGCAGTGAAGATGACTCAGCCACTAGCGTTGCCATGGAAACACTGCCTCTTTGCAATCAGTCTCTTAGTAACTGTGCGGTTGCTGAGGCAGGGACCTGAGTGTAGGTGTGTGCGTGTGTTTGTGTGTGTGTGTGTGTGTGTGTGTGTGTGTGTGTGTGTGTGCGTGTGTGCGTGCGTGTGTATTATGACACTCAGCAATTGATGTAACTGGTTAGTTCATTGTGTGAATAGTAAAATTAGAGCAATTATGAACAGATAATGTTTCAAATGCACTTTGCATGACTTTATTAGTTGTTTATTTATTATATATTATGAACAATAGGAAGATAGGACTCTAGAGAGAGAGGGAATTCATGGAAACCCTTTGAGAGCAAACACACAAACCTGTGTTCAACCTGCCAGAGCCACTTCTCCTGATTCACCAGTTATTTTTTGACAGACACACTGTCATCCAACACAACACAGAGCAAGTGCCAGCGGCGTTCATTTACATCCACTGTACCATCATGTCATCATCATCATGTTACAGCAGAGGTCAGCAGCACTAAAGGAATTCACCAAAGTGCTCCTTGCTTTTCTCAGATGAATCTGGTTTATTGTTTTGTTTGTGTAAATTCATGGGGGGGTTCTACAGAGAACCCTTCCATTGTGTACTGGTTTGACCCCGGTGCAGCGCAGCCCACAACAATCATGGTTCACAATCACTATTTTGGAGGGTTGTGGCTGGGAGGATCTTTTAACATCCATGCTTTCAACAATCCTTGAAGAACTCTTTCTTCAGAAAAGGGTTGAGAGAGGGGCTCTTATTCTACACAACAATTCTACAATTTCATTTAGCGGACGCTTTTGTCCAAAGCGACGTACATCTGAGAGTTCGTACAACAACAAGCAAAGATCTAGATAGGAGGGAACAACGTGAGTAAGTGCCGACAACGGCCTCAAGTCCGATCGGTGCCGACAGGCAGCGCACAGAGGCAATGCACAGGGTGGATAGAAGCAGATTTTTATTTATTTTTTGTCATCATCATCATCATCATTAACAACATCAACAACGTCATCAATATCATCATCAATATGAATATCCTAATCAACATCATCATCATCATCAACAACATCAATGTCATTACAGTCACCGGGCAGGCAATTGTTAAAGGTACTGTTTGTAACTTCTTACGCGTATAAATCATTGCGGGTCGGTGTCCCATGCGCGCTCTCGTGTGGCTACGCTGTTCAGACTCAAGACTCCAACACAAACTACACGGAAGCACCAAAACCGCAAAGTTCTATCTAGTGAAGCCCGTCCTGCAAAACAGTATTAACTCTTCCTGCTCCAGCCCCCCGACCGCAGCCAGAAGACACAGGGGAGACCGTAGCTTTTGTCCCATGTTGATAAGAGTATTTTTACTTGACAAATCTCCTTTAAAGATACATTTTGAACAGATAACAAAATGTGTGATTAATTTGCGATTAACTATTTTAATCGATCGATCGTCCTACTTTTGATACTTGAGTACAGTAAATATCTAAGACTTTTACTCAAGTAATATTCTAATAGGTGACTCTAACTTCTGCTAAAGTCATTTACTGGTTAGATATCTGTACTTTTACTAAAGTGTGGCTTTGAGGTACTTCATCCACCACTGGCTTTCTGACGCAAAAAGAATAAATGCTCGAGCTATTATGGTTTTTATTTGACATCGATTTCAACGGGATCATACAAACAACGATGTTGGTCACCATGTTTTGCACCGCATGTAATGTAATGTAATGATGTCATCACGAACGTACAACGTGATGACGCGAAAGACAGAAGCCTTAGCTTTGGTTGATGCTAGAATGCATGGTCCTGAGGGATGAATAGTACGGGTTAGGATAGCCTGTTGGTCAGTGGATAGGAAACACATTGGAAGCGCGTGCGTCGAATCGTCCATTCTAGCATCAACTCTTCCCTTTCCGCTGCGCAAAGAATGAATGCTCTTGCTATTATGGTTTTTATTTTAGATCCATTTAAACAGTATCATGCAAACAGCGATCTCCTGCAGCTGGTCCATTTTTTCAGAGCCTGGACTTGAACCCAATCCAACATCTCTGGAGGGAAAAATGGCCGTCCACCGACGTTCTCATCCAACCTGACAGAGCTTGAGAGGATCTGAAGACTGATAATAATAATAATAATAATACATAATACTTTATATGACCTACATAAGTAAATGAGACCATCAGCGAGAAGATTGGCTATTTCTATAGAATTATTCTTAATGTCTGTCCTCGAGTCCGATCGACATCAGACAAAACGATTTATGGCACACAGGTTCACCAGAAAGTCCTTCAGCTCTGAGTCCAGCGGGGGCCTCTAGCGGGGCCTCTAGCAGGGCCTCCAGCGCGGCCTCCAGCGTGGCCTCTAGTGGGGCCTCTAGCGGGAACTCCAGCTAAGCCCCCAGCAGGGCCTCCAGCGGGAACTCCAGCAGGGCCTCTAGTGGGGTCTCTAGCAGGGCCTCTAGCGGGAACTCCAGTAGGGCCTCCAGCAGGGCCTCCAGCGGGGTCTCTAGCAGGGCCTCTTGCGGGAACTCCAGCAGGGCCTCTAGTGGGGCATCTAGCGGGAACTCCAGCAGGGCCTCCAGCAGGGTCTCTAGCAGGGCCTCAAGCTGGGCCTCCATCAGGGCCTCCAGCAGGGTCTCTAGCGGGGCCTCCAGCAGTGGCCAGCCCGCCGCAATAGATTGTAGATTGAGGGGGAAATGGATTAAAGTTTAAGGCTGCGTCATAACAATGTGAAAAAGTGTGGTCTGAATGCATTTACTAAAATGCTCTTATGTTTTAAATTGGACCTGACTGCTATGATATCATGTAAGACAAGTGACCGAAAGGGGAATGAATCATAAAATGGGTGTCACGTGGGTAACCATTCTTTTTTTCTTGGAGGCATCTATATAAAAATATTTAGCGTTGGTGATTAATAACCAAACACTAAAGGGACCAGTGTGTAACAATTAGGGGGATCTATTGGCAGAAATGGAATATTATATTAATGAATATGTTTTAATAAGTGTATAATCACCTGAAATTAAGAATCGTTCAGTTTTCATTACCTTAGAATGAGCCATTCATATCTACAAACACTGTTAACTTTTCCTGCTTGGGCCGGAATCGATAACGTTACTCGCTGCCGCTCTCTCTCTCGCGCGCTTCACCATTCACTTCCCACATACACACACACTGTACACACCGGCTCCGCTCCAAAAGACCTACGCTACTCCTACAACAACAGCTCTAGAGAGGGCCATTTGCGTTTCCGCGTCAGCCACCGTAGCTCTCCTATACGCTTGGCACACGGGAGAAGCTTCCGTTGACTGCAGTCTACAACCTCACCACTAGATGCCGCCAGATCCCACTGGACCTTTAATGAAGAACTGAAACTGAGTCATCGACTCTAAATCAAATGAAATTTCAAACAGCAGCAGTTGAATATGAGAAGAACAGAAAACAGATTTTTGCAATATGAAAATGGCAGACAATTTAAACCAACCCTCCCTCTCCCTCATGCTCCGTCCTCTTTGTCCCTCCTGCTGTCCCCCCCAACCCCCACCACCACCACTCTCCTGCCCAGCATTCAATGCGTTGTTGTTGTTGTTTTCTGTGCCATTCACTGTGCTATGCTACCCAAGCAAAGCTACAGGCAGGGAGGCAGCAGCTAACAGGCCCAGCTAACCCACCCACAGCAGGCTTCTCCTCCACACAGAGCCCTGGTTGTTTGGATGCATTGACGTCATGGCTGACGCACGGCAGCCTGGAGTGGCCGGCTCCATCAAAGGCCTGTATGCTCAGGCTTGAACAGAGGTATTATTAGCCAGCAGAGGGAGAGAGATACACGGAGAGAATGGGAGGCGATGGGGGGGGATGGAGGGGGGTTCTGGGGGGGGGGGGTTTGAGTGAACAGCAGAATAAC
>CAKALU010043654.1:0-11337 GCA_916700995.1 Hozukius guyotensis
TAATAAATATATATATATATACTGTATATACAGATAGTGTTGTATCTTTTTTACTGAGCAGAGCTTGAACGCCTCATTTCTTCAGTAAGTAGCCGTAAAATAAGCCCTAAGTAGTAAGTAATAAGTAATAAGTAATTCTTTCACAACAATGACCAGCTCGCTGTACATTATCTCTTACATATAGCAAGAAGAGTTTACGTGATGTAAAATTCATCTTCTGCAAGTGTCTGCAGCCTAGAATGTAAGACTGTGGAGACTCTATGCACACAAGTGTGAACACGTTCATCTGTGCGGATATCCGCAGTATCACATGCATGTACCGTGCACTCTGCTGTCAGTTAGTGTACAGACATGTGATGTGTGTGTGTGTGTGTGTTTGTGTGTGTGTGTGTGTGTGTGTGTGTCTGACCTCGGTAGTGCTCCATGCGTGTGTGGTGGGTGACTCCCTGCGACCTGAAGCTGAGGCTCAGGATGTATCTGGGGTCCGAGCTGTCTCGGACCAGGAAGGATCCGTCCGGTTTCCCCTTCAGCTTCATCTCCGCGTCCTCCCAGTTCATCGGACCCCAGTACCAGCCGCACTGAGGACGGACCGACAGGAACAATCTCATCTCTTTATTCTCCTCTCCAAAGTTCAAACTGTCACCACAACAAGCCAACATGCTGGTACTCACAGGAGCGTATCTGTGTTCCACAGCTCAATATCCTCGTAATATGATGCATTAAGGAGGCCTTTCAAAGGGTTTCATGTTCTAGTAATGTAAAATGTACAGTTTGTTTCCCTGGGTCATTAGGTTCACTCCACCAGGGTCTGAAGTTAACTTTCTTCACTTCCTGCCACTGTGGCAGGTGAGTATATTTTTGTTCTCTGCCACTCAGAAATTTTATCTGCCACTTTTGAAATCTCTGAGCTAAATGAAGGAATAACATTTTAGATCTGATGTCATTTAGTGTTTGATATATTTTACATTAAAAACATTATATACATGGTAAATTACAGTGTTGTAATTACTCCGTAGCTTCTGGGGGAGAACTATGTTGTACACAGTACCGTTCTGTACTTTGTTATCGTCATCTATAGTGGTTGTTTGCATAAAAACACACAATTCAAATGATTATAATTATTAAATATTTGCTTTGATTAAAGCTAGTGTTTGAGTTAGTGTTATGAAGTTCAACAGCTCATAATTCTCTCTCTATTTTTCATTTTATATTTCTGTGAAAACATCTCCTACAAACAACTGGATTTATTCAAGTTTCTCACCAAAACATTGTTTTTTACAAGATTACATTTGAACGCATCATGATAACGTTGTAATTTACCTTCGTCCAATAGTCAATTTACTGAGCAGAGCTTGAACGCCTCATAATAATAACTCAATGGCACCTCCGTTAACGTTAGTAGCTCCGTTATTTAACCAATCAGGACTGTGCTGCTAACGGCTGCTAACAGCTAACGTTACTAACTCTCCTCCTGCTGATTTAAACACAGGTTTAACATGTGAGGGTTCAGGTCGTATCCACGCAGACCCTCCGACGTTTTATACTTCCTCTTTTCGGCTCGCTGCGGTTTGTTTTGGTTGACGGATACGGAACGGATATATATATATATATATAACAATAAAAGCGGTAACTTCCTTCTACCTCCACATAGACTCAAATGAAGCAAATATATTGATTCTGGCATTAAAACATCTGTTTAGAAATCGTAAAAAAAAACAAAAAAAAAATGTGATACATATTCAAATCGATTTTTTTCCCACCCCCTAATATTTTCATATGTTTTTTTAGGACCAGAAGATTAATTAATTATTGAAAAAATAATCAGCAGATTCATCGATAATGAAAATGATCTAAATAATTAGTTCAGCAGGTGCAACACAATAAAAAAGACATATAACGAATGAAACTGAAACTGAAACTGAGTCGTACCTTCTCCAGCTCTCTCAGACTGGCGGTGAAGTTGCTGGCTTCAGACCGCCGCAGGGCGCACAACATGGGGGGCGGGGCTTGTCTGGAAGGGGGCGGAGCATCAGCCGGCGACGGGGTGGAATGAGGGAGGGCCCGGAGGAAGGCGTCTAAATCAGAGAGGAAGAATGTCAGAGAACATTTAAAGGTGCTGCGTGAGGTTAGTTTAACATTTTAATTCTCTTTATTTTAGTGGAAGGACAAAAATAAACTAATGTTGTGCTTATTATTGCTGGAACATAACCTGGAGACCTGCAGCAGCTTTAGACTGACAACGAGTGCTAGAAGACACGTTGTCAACTTCCGTGATGCGTTACTGACGGAGAACAAACTGTTTATAAATGTTGATACGAGAGGTTTTCATCTCTGTCCACAGTGTCGGATATTTAAAGTCTAACTTGTCTCTTTACCGCGTTTGGAAGAAGCCGTCATGCTGTCACGTTAATATTCTACTCAGAAGCTGATTGTTCAACATTAGAAACTCCAGCAGGTTATCGATCAATAAATCAATACCAGTTCTAACGTCGTCAGTCGGTGCGAGGTGCTATCACAGCAGACAAAAATAGTGGCGTGGATTCACTGCCACATTTTAGTGACAGGAAGCGACGGCGTGGATTCACCGTCACGCTTCAGTGACAGGAGGCGACGGCGTGGATTTACCGCCACGTCTTAGTGACAGGAAGCGACGGCGTGGATTCACTGCCACGCTTCAGTGACAGGAAGCGACGGCGTGGATTCACCGCCACGTTTTAGTGACAGGAAGCGACGGCGTGGATTCACCGCCACGTTTTAGTGACAGGAAGCGATGGCGTGTATTCACCGCCACGCTTCAGTGACAGGAAGCGACGGCGTGGATTCACCGCCACGTTTTAGTGACAGGAAGCGATGGCGTTTATTCACCGCCACGCTTCAGTGACAGGAAGCGACGGCGTGGATTCACCGCCACGCTTCAGTGACAGGAAGCGACGGCGTGGATTCACCGCCACGTCTTAGTGACAGGAAGCGACGGCGTGGATTCACCGCCACGCTTCAGTGACAGGAAGCGACAGCGTGGATTCACCGCCACATCTTAGTGACAGGAAGTGACGGCGTGGATTCACCGCCACGTCTTACCGTTGAGGCTGAGACTGTGCTGGATGGTGGCGTGGGAGGGAAGAGGAGGAGGAGGGAGAGGCAGGGGGAGGGACTGCAGGGAGGCGCCCATAACGCTCACTAGGAAAGGACCCGGCTGAGGCCCGGCTATGTCATCTGGAGGAAGGACAGCAAGGAGACGAGAGAGCAAGGAGGCAAGGAAGGAAGGAAGGAAACAAAGGGAGGGAGGAAGAGGGAGAGGGAGGAAGGAGGACAGGAAGGAAAGGAGAGAGCAAGGAGGGAAGGAAGGGTAGGAGAGGAGAGGAATGGAAGGAAGGAGGTGTGGTAGTAAGGAAAGGAGAAAGCAAGGAGGGAAGGAAGGAAGGAAACAAGAGAGGGAGAGGGATGGAAGGAAGGAGGTATGGTAGTAAGGAAAGGAGAGAACAAGAAGGGAAGGAAGGAAGGGTAGGAGAGGAGAGGAATGGAAGGAAGGAGGTGTGGTAGTAAGGAAAGGAGAAAGCAAGGAGGGAAGGAAGGAAACAAGGGTAGGAGAGGAGAGAGATGGGAGGAGGTAGGACAGGAAGGAAAGGAGAGAGCAAGGAGGAAAGGAAGGAAGGAAGGGTAGGAGAGGAGAGAGATGGGAGGAGGTAGGACAGGAAGGAAAGGAGAGAGCAAGGAGAGAAGGAAGGAAGGAAGGGTAGGAGAGGAGAGGGATGGAAGGAAGGAGGTATGGTAGTAAGGAAAGGAGAAAGCAAGGAGGGAAGGAAGGAAACAAGGGCAGGAGAGGAGAGAGATGGGAGGAAGGAAGTAGCACAGGAAGGAAAGGAGAGAGCAAGGAGAGAAGTAAGGAATGAAGGAAGTAGGGAAGGAAGGAAGGAGGGAAGGATACAAGGGCAGGAGAGGAGAGTGAAGGAAGGAGGTAGGACAGGAAGGAAAGGAGAGAGCAAGAAGGAAAGGAAGGAAGGAAGGAAGGGTAGGAGAGGAGAGGGATGGAAGGAAGGAGGTATGGTAGTAAGGAAAGGAGAAAGCAAGGAGGGAAGGAAGGAAACAAGGACAGGAGAGGAGAGTGACGGAAGGAAGTAGGACAGGAAGGAAAGGAGAGAGCAAGGAGAGAAGTAAGGAATGAAGGAAGTAGGGAAGGAAGGAAGGAGGAAAGGATACATGGGCAGGAGAGGAGAGTGACGGAAGGAGGTAGGACAGGAAGGAAAGGAGAGAGCAAGGAGAGAAGGAAGGAAGGAAGGGTAGGAGAGGAGAGGGATGGAAGGAAGGAGGTATGGTAGTAAGGAAAGGAGACAGCAAGGAGGGAAGGAAGGAAACAAGGGCATGAGAGGAGAGAGATGGGAGGAAGGAAGTAGGACAGGAAGGAAAGGAGAGAGCAAGGAGAGAAGTAAGGAATGAAGGAAGAAGGGAAGGAAGGAAGGAGGGAAGGATACAAGGGCAGGAGAGGAGAGTGACGGAAGGAGGTAGGACAGGAAGGAAAGGAGAGAGCAAGAAGGAAAGGAAGGAAGGAAGGAAGGAAACAAAAAGAAAATTCAACATGTGAAGAAAGGAGGAGAGAGGGTGAGGGAAAAAGAGAAGAAAGGAAGGAAGGAAGGAAGGAAGGAGTTTTTCAACACCATCAGACAGGAAGTCTCAGTCCACCTCTTTGTTAATATTAACCAATAAGATTCCTCTATTTATAAAACATAATGAGAGTATCCGATCAGGGAGGAGATGAATGTTAACAGACCGACATCGTCTGTTCTGTCTACAGTAACTATAATATTTAATATTTCCATCTTTTAAATCAAACCGAGAGGATATAACAGAGAATATCAGCCGGCTCGGAGCAGAAACCATCTGAAAGGTCAAAGAAGTTAGAAACATGGAGGAGAAACAGGCCCTGATGTTATCTCACATTGTTTACAGTAGATGTATTTCCATATTTTAACACACATCAGTGTTGATACGGTTGATTAGTGGGAAACTCTGATTTGGGTGTTTGGTTTTTGGTGCCGCTGCACAAAAAACACTGGACCAACGTGCTCCTTCTTTTACCGCGATAAGACAGGAAACTCTGTCCTCATCCATTCAGTCAGATTCAAATTCAATCTGTAGTTTGACCTTTCAAAGCTTCTCCAATCAGATTACAACAGAAATATACGACAGAAAACTAAATTGATCAGTTAGAACATGACTGAGAGTGAGAAACATCTAACAACATCTAAACGTAGACAGGATGAAATACGATGTAGATGAAGATATTCACTTGATTATTGTCACTTTGAGTAGTTGTAGTTGTAGTTGTTTGCGTGGCGTCCACTAGTGAAACATAAATACGAGCTACCTGGTGTCCAGACATGTAACAGCCCCGTCACTAACGGTTAAAACACAAACACACAGCACAGAAGAGTTAACTATGGAAACTATGAGGCGTCACGACACTATGTCAGTACGAAGCCTCGTTTTGATCCCGTTAAACGCTTGTGTGTGTTTTTTTATCTAGTCAATAGAAAACAACGGAGAGAAAGTGGACCTAAGAGGACGAAGAGAGTCAGAAAGCATCCTGTGCTCCTCTTATATCTCACTTCTTCTACCTGTTTGGATTATTCTGTTCAGTATTGTGGAATGTGGCTCGGGAAAGGGAAGTTTGGATTAATCTGTTGTTTAACTCGTATCTCGCCACCTGTCTGTGTCACTGCCTGTGTTGGTGTCGCATCCCGGACACGAGCGAGATGCACGGCGCGCTGTATTCTATGTCATTTCCAGTAAATATCATTAGGGATGCACCGATACCACTTTATTTCAGACCGAGTACAAGTACTTTCATTTGGGTACTCGCCGATACCGAGTACCGATACGAGTACTTCTCTGTGCCAAAAGACCCTCGTTAACAGCCAGCTGGAGGGTGTGAGCGACACACGGCAGGCTGGGGAGTCCCGCTTACGAGGCGCTGCGCCGCCACCAGCTCTAGGTCGGCTTGGAAATGACCGGGGCGAAGGTGCCTCCCGCGGCCGCGCTCGCTGCGCCCTCTCTCCCCGCCGGGGAGGGACGGGGCCCCCTGCTCCCGGTGCGACCGTCGACCGGGGCGGACTGTCCTCAGTGCGCCCCAACCGCGTCGTGCCCCCAGATCGCGGCTCGGACCACGTAAAAGGCGCCAGGGGTCTGCGGCGATGTCTGCAACCCACCCCACCCGTCTTGAAACACAGACCAAGGAGTCTAACGTCTGCACGAGTCAGAGGGTGCAAACAAAACCCCGTGGCGCAATGAAAGTGAGGGCCGGCACGCACCGGCTGAGCTGCAATCCCGGCCCCGCGGGCTCGTGCGCACCACCGGCCCGTCTCGCCCGCACCGTCGGGGAGGTGGAGAGTGAGCGCGTGCGATAGGACCCAAAAGATGCTGACGAGAGGTTAACGTCACGCTGCCGTAAAGTGGTATCGGTGCCGAGTACGAGTACATCAGCACAGCATTGGACCCGATACCCGATACTGGTATCGGTATCGGTGCATCCCTAATCCCAATATAAAACGTGTTTTCTGTAGATAACAGGTGCTACTAACCCATCTGGTTGACGTGGTGACCTCTCCAGTCTGATGGAGCTCACAGCTGATCTGTACGTTGTTTGTTTACATGACGTAACAGACGTACATATTCGGCGTGGACAGACAGCGTCCAATGCTACACGATGCGGTGCGATAGTCGGATGCTTGCATCCAGTTAGGACACGTGTGAGCCTAAACAAGTCGATCTATTCTTAAACCTAACTAAATAGTTTTATTTTGAAACGACTGGAGTGGAAATTGACGCGTGCGTCACACGTTGCTTTAACATTTGTAGGAAAACGCACTAAAAATACGTTGTTGAAACTCGTGCTGAGCGTCACAAAAAGAAAAAGTGAAATTCATGTTTATGTACGCAAATCAAATAGATTACATTTATTCCCGACCTGCTGTGAGACTGTGTTGCATATCATTTACCATATGACATCATTATGTGTGTCTGTTGAAGGAAGATGATGATGAGGAGGAAACAGAAGGAGAGAAGAGTACCTAACAAACTGAGACTTCGGCGTGGAGGAGGAGGAGGCGTGGGAGGGTGTGGCGTGTTCGCCCCTCGCCGTGAAATATCCACATCCACCAGAGAAACGGTCTCACCTGAAGCCAGAGGACAGAAGAGAGGAAGAGTGACATAAAGAACGGGGCAGTCAAACATAACAACTGTGTGTTTTGCGATAAAAAGCATCAAATTTGGCACAGAGGTTTATATGTTATGAAAAGATATAGATTGTTATTCAACACCAGAGATTCACATTCAGAAAGAAAAGATATTAATAATAATGAAATGACGGCTTAATAATTAGCGGTAAATAATGCTTTTTCTCAGGTTAAAAGTTTTAAAAAGCACCTTTAAAAAATAAAGAGGTAATAAAAACGTGTCTGTGATCTTCTGACATCTGATCTGATCAGCTTGAACACACTCTTGGAAATCATCAAGACTCATAAAATCAGCAACATTTAGGAATATTTAGCGCCTATTTGGCCATTTTCAGGAGCCATATTTGCAGCGCCCCCGATATCTATATCTTTGCATAACATATAAACCTACATCTGTGCCCAATGGGATGCTTTTATTGCAAAATGCACAGCTGTTATGAATATTTCAGCTGACAGACACCAGAGACAGGAGACCAGGTCCTGGCTGGTGTTTCTGTGATTGTGTGTTGTTTTGTGCCATTAAAGCTGCACCAGGCAGGATGTTGATGGAGAATTACACCCAGCTAATCAGCCTAAATCACTGCAATAAAGAAGGAACATCCCATCCCGGCTAATTGAGATGCTGCAGATTCACTGTTCACCAAAGTGAGATTCTGCAGTTGGGGGATGTTTTACTGGCACGGAAAGAAACAAATTGAAATCCCCACCGCTGAGCTGGACTCTCCCGCTTCACATCTCTTCCTCTATCATCTCTTCAGCTTCTGTTTTTTGGGGTTGTGAAACATCACAGACCGGCTGGGTTGGTAAACACCAGCACACTTCTGCACAGGACTTCTGGGGTTTGAAGTCCCCATCGCTCCTCTGGGGCCGCCAGCGTGACATGTTGCCTTAGCTTTAATGTTCCTGGCTAATTGGAGGTTAGCCTCGTTAAACTACAAAAACCATCATATTCAAGAAGTGGACTTAGTGGAACTGAGATCTGGGAGCGATGTGGGACACCAGCATGTCCTCCTGAGCCCTGCGGAGGTTGTGGAACGATTCTCATAAAGTCAGCTAAATCATTTTTGCCAGCTGAGCTACAGACCTCCTCGCCATTCTTACCCAGAGGCCTTTGTGTCTTATCTTATCTGGTGCACCAGTTACACAGGCGGACTGGTGAGAACAGCTGAAGGTTGCAGATGTTTAGAAATACATTTTTTAAACCGGAAATGCTGCCTGCTCTCGTACTTTTTATTATTAGAACTTAAAGGGGCATAGAGAATCAATCCACTCTCAGCGGCTGGTTAGCTTAGCTTAGCATAAAGACTGGAAACAGAGGGAAACAGCTAGCCTGGTTCTGTACAAAGGTAGGACTAATAAAACCCACAACTTGATGTTTTTCTAATTGTTTTATATGGATTAAAAGTGCTAAACCAACCCCCCCAGGAAGAGCGCCGGGCTTTGAAGCAAATTTTCGTAGTGGCCAAACGGTCGAATTACAACGTCCGTGTCCGTCACGTGATGCCATCGGGCCCAAAAAGACTTTTGCTCATAGACTTCCATTGGGAAAGAGACGTCTGTAACTCAGAGGATCATTTATTTTGAGGTGAATCAACTCCCCAGTACGAACACTCTGATAGTCCTGATTTAAATCATTAAAACGCACTAACAGCTGAATCCAGAGTTATTTCCCTTCCTCCGTTCATGTGAGTGAGACCCAGACCGAGGCTGGAGCGCCAAGCCGTGACGACGGCGTGACGACTGTGACCCCGTGACCGAGTCATGTGACCGAGCGGACGCTACTGCGCCTGCTGCGTGGGTCCAATGGATGCGGAAGTTTGCCGGGTTATTTTTCCACTCGGAGGTCGAGTCATTTAGGCTTCATGCTCCACTGAGACGCTCTCATAGGACTGAACGGGGCCCCGCCTCCAACGCTGTATTCAGGTCTCTTCATACATCCAATTGCTAAATGTACGATTTGGAGAATTTCTATTCCCTCCACATGGCTCTCAACATGGCGACGGCTGAGCCTGCAGCGTTAACAGTGAAAACAACAACAGCAACACTGCTGACAGAGATAACAATGTTAATCTGAGATTTAGAGAATAAAGTCATAATATTATGAGAATAAAGTCATAATATTATAAAGTAGTAATTTTTTACGTGTTAATTTCTTTTTTTCTCGTAATATTACAACCTTCTTTCTCGTAAAGGTATGACTTTTTTCTCGTAATATTCTGACTTTATTGTGTAAATCTCAGATGTTTTTTCCCTCAATGTGGCCCTAATACTCCGTAGTACATTGTCTCTTTGGCCCTCACTGCATTAGACTTATATACTATATACTTAGACTATAAACTGTGTTACCTTCATCACAATGATCACATGTTTTGCGGCTCCAGACAGATTATTTTTTTGTTGCCTAAAATGTCTCTTTGATAGTAAAGGTTGCTGACCCCTGGTATATTCAGTAGGATACCTTCAAGCTCAACATTTCTGAACGCAGAGAGATGAAACTGTTATCAATCTTCTCATCCGACTCTAACTAAGACACCAAACAAGCGTTTTTCCAAAATGTCCTTATTATTAATGTGAACTATGTCGTCAGCGTGTGATAATCTGACTGCACACCAGCAACAATGACGTGAATTTAACTTAACAAACACGACGTCGTCGTCACTGTACGTACAAACATACTGATATCAGCTGGGAATCTTCACGTATAATTAGCCAATACGACTACGCTACCCTAAAATATGATTACTGTGAAGAAAGAAGACCAGGTCGAGATGACAGGCCGTCTCTGTCACACAGCGTTAACGTTTCACTTTCTCCGAATTAAACTGAATCCCATAAATCCTGAATTAAAGGTCATCTTTGTTTTTCCCCGTCGGTGTGATGAGGACAAACATCGACAGTGAAGGAAAAAACAAACAAATAGTTTAAGAAAGCTCCTGTCTCCCTTAACAAGATTACTGAAGTTTATGGCCACAATTATTATCAGCAAGATATATCTATGTCTTATATTTCTAAAGGGGGATGCACCAGCCAAAGTCTAGCAACCGCAAAGTTGTCTCTGTATTAAAGATTAATAAGCAATTAGTTATAATTCTTCTTTTTTAAATATGTATGCCTTGTTAGAAGAGGTGCCTTGGATAGAGGTGGAACTAATATTTATACTGTTGTCAGCTTGTTTTATGACATTTTATCTCATGAGCTCATTATATGTTTTATATTTTAAATGTTAAGCTGCAGAGTAACTACAGACGTCACATAAATAAAAAGTAGCCGACAATATTTTCCTCTGAAATGTAGAGGAGCAGAAGTGCAGCTTAAAAGTAGACAAAAATTAACATTAAAACTGTACTTACGAAAGACAGAAATGTTGAGTAAATGTAAAACGACCGACTAGTGGACTGAGACCAAAACGACCGACTAGTGGACTGAGACCAAAACGACCGACTAGTGGACTGAGACCAAAACGACCAACTAGTGGACTGAGACCAAAACGACCGACTAGTGGATTTAGACCAGAATGACCGACTAGTGGACTGAGACCAAAAGGACCGACTAATGGACTGAGACCAAAACGACCGACTAGTGGACTGAGACCAAAACGACCGACTAGTGGACTGAGAGGAGGCAGCTCTGATAGTTTCATCTATAAAATGTCAGAAACTGGTGAAAAACGCCCGTCACAGTTTCCTATAACACAAGGCGACGTCCTCAAATAGCTTCTTTTTTTCTCTTAATCAACAATTCAATATTCAGTTTCCTGTCACATGAAACAGAGAAAAGCAGAACGTCGTCACAACGCTGCAGCTGGAACTGATTATTTGGCACTTTTGCATGAAAATTTCCTTTAAACGATTAATTCAAAATAGCTGATGGATGGACTTTTAAAACAGCCTTTTGATCGTGTTTTATGGTGAATAACGTTAAAGTGACTTCAGACAGGTGGATCAGAGGTGATTAGTTGATTTCTGTTTGTTGATATTTTTATTCTTTAGTGATATTTTATATTTGCACTCTTTCCCACTTTGTGCTGCAACTGCTGCCTAACAGTACAAAATAAAGATCTATCTACTGTATGTCAAACAAACCTCTGATACTCTGTATTCAGAGGTTT
>CAKALU010043655.1:0-10890 GCA_916700995.1 Hozukius guyotensis
GGCAAATCTACATAACTGGTTGTTTTTTGTGATTGACAGGTCTACTGGCCAAAAAGGCTGTGGAGGCGGGGCTTGTTGTCAAGCCTTATATTCGGACCAGCCTGGCTCCTGGAAGTGGCATGGTCACTCACTACCTCAGTACCAGTGGAGTCCTGCCTTACTTTAACCAGCTGGGGTGAGCGTGTGTACACAGTGACATCACAAACACACACACACACACACACGGATACCCCTTCAACACAGAGGCAACGACCTGAGATAACCCCGTACATGCAGTTCAAGAGCAACCTGCGCTTTACCAAAGTTTACCCTAGGTCTAACTAGCTCAGTTCTGGTTTTGGACGAATCAACACGATGATTTTGGAGGATGTAATTTGTGGTGCTGTTGGATTGTACCATGTTATACTGACAGGTGTTTCTATTATTTTGTCCACCACATTTATATCAATGAGGCTAGGCTAAATAACATTCAAATTTGGCCCCTCCTCCCCGGCACAGCGAGGGTTACGATGCTCGCCATGGGGTGAAAGCCAATCACTCTCGTTTTGGAACGAGCTTTGCCCGCTTGCTGTTTCGCTTCACTATGTTTGCATTTCTTTGGCACTTTGTCCGCCATTTTTGTAGCTTCCACTGCTAACAGCAGTGTGGACTGAAACAGTAAAACACTAACTATTAACTATTCTGTGTCTTAGAGTTTGTGTGTGAAAGTGTTGTCACACAGACACAAGATAATTCTGAATGATTCTGATGACAGGTTTGATGTGATTGGTTACGGCTGTGCCACCTGTGTGGGGAACACGGCTCCGTTACCAGAAGCTGTTGTGGATGCAATCAAACAGGTAAGATCTTCATTCATTCATTCATTCATTCTTTAATTTAACTCAGGAACACATTGAGGTAGAGACCTCATTTACAATATAGCCGAGTAGAAAAAAAAACAGGCACCAAGAAACACAAATAAGAAAAATAATAAATAAAGCAATTATAATTTAAGGCAAATGAATCAACTAAAACAAGAGCAACTGTAAGTTTGTTTATTTGTTTCACAAATATAAAAAGACAATAAAATACAATTCACATGAAACGAATGTAAAATACGTGTGAGGGTGTGGTAGAAACCTATAATGGCTTATATAAAGCTGCTACCATAAGCTTTTCTATAGATCTTTTAAAAAAAAATGTTCATCTCACAACAATGAAATGTTGCTGATCTGCTGTGTTTTAGGGGGACCTGGTGGCCTGCGGTGTTCTATCTGGCAACAGGCACTTTGAAGGCCGCCTGTGTGACTGCGTGCGTGCCAACTACCTGGCCTCCCCGCCCCTGGTCGTGGCTTATGCTCTTGCGGGCACTGTGGGAATCGACTTTGAGAAAGAGCCTCTGGGTAAGGAGGAAGGCACACGTCAGGAGCCCCGAGGCTCGTTAGGGGATTTTAGGACTTTGGCTGATTACAGTGAGGGAACATTTAGGGATTCAGAGTCTTGTGCAGACATGCATCAGCCAGAGAACAGATGACAGAGGAGCAGTTTAAGGTCTGAACCACAGTGTTATCTGGTAGTGATTATAACAGAGGTTAAACAAAAACAGCAGCATTCATTTAAGACTTTTAGACTTCTAATATTGAGCATCCTGTTGTTGGTGCAGGTGTGACTTCAGAGGGGAAGGAGGTGTACCTGTGTGATATCTGGCCGTCCAGGGAGGAGGTCCAACAGACCGAAGAGGACACAGTCATCTCCTCCATTTTTAAGGATCTCAGGGGAAGGATGGAGGTCAGGACACAATCTCTTTTTTTTTATGTCTGTCTGTTTCCATTAAATCTGGTGAATTAATGATTATATAAATGTTTTTTCTTCCCTCTGTGCTCTCTCTCTCTCTCCAGAAAGGGAACACGCTTTGGAACAACATTGAATGTCCAGATTCTGTGGTTTTCCCCTGGGATCACAAGTCCACATATATCCGTTCGCCGTCTTTCTTCAGCAAGTTGGTAAGTGTTCTGAACGCTATGGTAATCATTGAAGTCATAATGAACAGGGGTGTAACGGTACACAAAAAAATCACAGTTCAGTATATACCTCGGTTTTAGGATCACGGTTCGGTATGTTTTCAGTAGAGTAGAGTAGGAAAAACAAAAATAATAATAGCCTAATAATGATTATTAAACTCTTTTTTGGCCACTGTAACAGTTAAGGCACTGAAATACTGACATATTGTCAATCAGAAAAAATAAATATCACTAATGTCAGACTGAGTAAAACGTGCACGTGAAGGCACATTATAGCAGGGCTCACTCACTTTAACCTTATGCCTTAATTCTGTATTTACATTTGAGTGTGGTCGCATATACGCAGCGATAAACACTCTTCTAGCATTAGCTGTTACTTTGGCATGGTCTGAATCTGCAGTGGGAGGATGCCTGAACATTGTGGAGAGAAGGACTCGCCGTCCAGTCTGTTTTCGTTTTGTTCCGCTAATTGACATATTCAGGTGATGCCGTTGTAAACTAATTGTTTGAAGCGTATCCACAGATATACCCGACTTCAGTTTAACAGTGACGGAATACAGTTTCTGAAAGTTACTTAAAACGTTTCTGTGTAACTTGCACTCTAGAATTTCTGTTCCACACGTGCGAGTCGTAGACATAAACAGCTGTTTGATCACAGGGTGTACCGAGAAGGATGTTGCATACCAAACCGAACGTCCTGTACCGAATACTGTTATACATGTACCGTTCCACCCCTAATATAAGTACAAAAATAAAAACTGCAGACAATAAATGCCTCCTCTGCTTGTCTTTTTGTCTCAGAGTAAAGAGGTGCCAGCTCCTCAGTCGATAGAGAACGCTCATGTCTTACTGTTCCTCGGGAACAAAGTGACCACGGACCACATCTCACCGGCGGGCAGCATCGCCAGGGTCAGCGCCGCTGCCAAGTACCTGCTGAGCAAACGGTCAGTTTCCTATCAGACATGGTGGTGAGAGTCACGATCAAGTCCAGACGATGCACATTGTTTTCAGATTACTGCATGGCACGGACACGGTGTTCTCATCACAATCCTGATTTAAGCAAGACTACTTATTTTGGCTGCTCCGAGGCTACAGCCTGTTCTACTAGCTGGAAAAGTAAAGTTTATTATTTATATCAAGGTTGGAGAAGAGAATGCCAGTCCAACATTTGCCTAGAAATATGAACAGTTGTTAATTTTGTCAATGAAAACTACAAAATTATTCTTAGAGATCATTTTTTATGTGGCAAAAACAAGAAAACATATTGCAGTTTTCATTGACAAATAAATATTGAAAGATATAATGTATGTACAGTCTGTTGTATGAATGGGTCAACAAAGGATTTCAGTTTTGTCACTGGACACTGTTTCTTTTTATTCATCACTGCACAAATGCAAATTTAATTACATCTCACTTTGAATATTTCCCTCAGCCTGACACCGCGGGAGTTTAACTCGTATGGCGCTCGCCGAGGGAACGACGCAGTGATGACCAGAGGCACGTTCGCCAGCATCAAGCTCCAAAATCGATTCATCGGCAAACCGGGCCCTAAGACTTTGCACATTCCTTCAGGCCAGACAGTGAGTGTGAACTTTTTAAGACCAGTAACCCAGAGTTGGATATTTTGGTGGAGTTGTTTACGTATCGGCTAATCCAAACACACCGATCCTGCACAACCTGGCTTTAACAAAGGGTCAAGACTCGTGACCTTTGAGCTGTAGCATCGTGTGTGTTTAGCATTGGCACCGGCTTTGTTTTTACAATGCCAGACCTGCTGCTAATAACATGTCCTAATATGTCCTCCTTTTGTTTACCTTTGACCAGCTGGATGTCTTCGAGGCAGCTGATCGCTATCAGAGAGACGGCATTCCTCTCATCATCCTGGCAGGCAAAGACTACGGATCTGGAAACTCCAGGGACTGGGTAGCCAAAGGACCATATCTGCTGGTAAACTGCAAAACACACACAAGACACTTTATACTGACCAGACAACATGATACAACAGCTCTCTGTCTCTGACTAGCTCTCTCTCTCTCTCTGTCTGACTAGCTCTCTCTCTCTCTGTCTCGCTCACTCTCTCTCTGACTCTTTTTCTCTGTCTCTTTCTCTCTATCTGACCCTCTCTCTCTCTCTCTAACTCGCTCTGACTCTCTCTCTCTCTCAAACTCTCTGACTCTCTCTCAAACTCTCAGACTCTCTCTTTCTCTCTCTCTCTCGCTCTGTGTCTCTCTGTCTCAGACCCTCTCTCTCTCTCACTCGCTCTGACTCTTTGTCTCTCTCTGACTATCTCTTCCTCTCTGACTCGCTCCAACTCTCTCTCTCAAACTCTCTGACTCTCTCTCTCTCTCTAACCCTTTGACTCTCTCTCACTCGCTCCCACTCTCTGACTCGTTCTGACTGTCTCTCTCTAACTCTCCGACTCTCTCTCTCACTCGCTCGCTCCCCCTCTCTCTCTCTCTAATTCCTATAAAACCATAGACCGGACTCTTTTCTTAGAATGGAATATTAATTTGCTGGTCCATGCCTCACTTGTTTTTTTGCCGCTCACCTGCTTCTCTGCGGTCATCAGGGGGTACGTGCGGTCATCGCCGAGAGCTTTGAGAAGCTGCACAAGAACCAGCTGGTGGGAATGGGCATCATGCCGCTCCAGTTCCTGCCCGGCGAGAACGCAGACTCGCTGGAGCTCAACGGGAAGGAGAAGTTCACCATCACCCAGCCGGACAGCCTGAGTCCGAGGCAGCAGCTTACTGTCAAGGTAGGAAACAGGCGGTCAGCCCTGAGCTCTGATAACTGTCACACGCAGATACTGAATTGATATCGTTCTTTGTGGAGATGGCAAGTATTACATTATTAGTACAGTAGGTGACAATTTTCAGAATTCAAAAAAGGTAAATACTTTCAACAGCAGATCATTTTAAGTTCTCAACAATGAATTCCAAAGATTTAACAAAATCAAAGCTACAGTTCATACAGTTCAATACAATTTTGATGACTTTGATGAACGGTTTAGTAAAGCAAGTTGTTTCTGTGTTCTCTTGCAGACAAGCCAAGGAAAGTCCTTCTTCGTTACCGCACTGTTTGACACTGAGATGGACGTTATTTTTTTCCGAAACGGAGGTCTCCTCAGATACGTTGCTCGGACTTTGCTCTGAAACAGCCTGCAGCCCGGTTCCCACAAGCCCCACTGAATGTGCCCAGCAGTCCTCATTTCACCAGTTTGTCTTCAGCATGGATGAAACACAGCTCACTGGAGCAACATATAAAGGCTGAGGATTTTTCCGTTTGAACTGGATGAACATCTCTCCAGACTTTTAGAGTCATGAGACGTCACTTTTTAAGACCTGAGCTGCTACTTCGTCACTACATGTGGCTGATGAAGCAGCGTTTCTTCTCACAAGACGGTCAAAAAAAAAAAGCGCAAGAAGGCGTGGTGACATTCACTCAATAAGGAGATTATACTCTCGACGAACTTTGAACAGTGTTTTTTTTTTCGTCTTATTGTGTTTGATACCGAGAGGACATTTCTTTCATCATGGAGTTGAGCCAGGAAGAAACAAATCCTATCTGCTTCTGTTGTCGTTTAACAAAGTAAATAAAACAATCCTGCCTAGAGAGGCTTACATGGTGCTAGGTACTACGGCATGAATACATTGTTTTTTAGGGTGCGGTATAGCCTGTTTTCCCCCGACATCCAAGTAAAGTCTAATTTTACAGAAATTATGTCAATTGCCCATATTTCATTTTGGGGCCAAATAATCTTATGTAAATTAAAGTTCTGTTAATATTTCTTTGAACAAATTCCCTTTTGCAGTTGCCTCCTGATACTCAATTTGTGTTATGTGGAAAATATGAAATCCCTCTTTTTCCTTTTTGCTGTATCACTAAACTACATAAAGTTACCTCCTACTACAACTGACAGTCCTCTGCATCACATTAAAGTAATTATAAATGTTTTTCAAATATTAGTACATAAAGCAGGAGATGCTTTTAACGGTTTGATTAATATTACGCAAAAAAAGACAACTTATTTAAAATACATATAGTGTTTGTACCCAAAGTATAACTATCAAGACGCAACATTTCAAGTTTAAAATTTTAGTTAACCTAACTGGTGCTGAGGGGAAAGTAGTTATATTTTTGTTGCTGGCTGTAGTTACACTTGTCATTTGCATGTAGTTTTTTTTAAGGAATAATTCAAAACCGATTTTGCGAGATCACGCCTGAATCATCTCCAGTGAACGTGTCCGGTTAAATCTCTTTCCGCAGCCCGAGACCGACAACCCTCAGTGTTCAGCATTTTTAGAATAAATATTTTAATAAGTAAATTTTAATAATTATATTTAAAGGGGAATTCCAGATTTTAGACACCAAAGTCTGTTTCCGAAAGTTTGGCCAGCTACATGAGTCGCCGCTGAAGTGTTGCTCAAGCACTCGTTGACGTAGTTATGTCGTTAAATAGCACTGGGGAACTTAACCTTGCGCGGCAGCTGGACTCTCATGAGATCACGTGAGACTGGCTGGATCACATATCACACAAAAATCTATCTTGTCAGGCTTCAAATAATGCGTTTGTGTCTGACAAGGACAAGCCAGGGCACGGACCAATCAGCGTCCTGTGAGGAGCTTCCGGCAGCTACGGCGTGGTTTAGATGTTTGTGAGATGACGTTCTAAAAAACAATGGCGGCTGCTGAAGAGGTTAGTGTAGACGCTGCAATAGCATCATTGAAAGAAGAGCAAAGAACGGCACTGAAGGCTTTTCTCGATGGAAAAGATGTTTTCGCTCTTTTCCCGACTGGCTTCGGCAAGAGTTTGATTGACAGGTGGTTCATCCAATCACCGGCCAAGTATTTTTTGAAAGTGCCTGCTCTTTTTCAATCAGCTTCTCAGATGGTTCTGTGTAACAAACCATCTCCCATCTGGCGGTCAGGTTACTGGGAACTGGCTAACTGGCTAAATTTTTTTAAACGGAACTTGAATTGTTGGGAGAGAGAAGGGGACCAGAAATGGCGAAACAAAACATATGATTGGTTGATGCTTCACCGCGTCATTGGAGTAAAGCAAGAAAGCGAATAACTACATTTCCCAAAATGATTATGTCTTTACGTAGTCTCACTTTAACAACTGGACCCATTTTGATACCCGTTCCCTGTCGTGATTTGGCGCCGTGTGAAGATAAAAGCTGCATGAAAGTGACAAGTGTAATAATAGCGCTTCATATCTTTGGTGCTTCTAATGCCATCAGTTCATCACTTTCACCTATGTCAGACTTATTACTAAATATTACATGCATGAGGAGATTATCAGATCAATTGAAGGGAAAATGACTGATAATCAATGCTCTATCATTTATCAGCTTATAATGCAGTTTGAACTGAATTATAAGTAAATGGAGGGACACCAACCCGGCCTATAATACAGGTATTCTTTAATTTATAATCCATCATAAATGACATGTATTTGGGTACTGGAGTGGACTTAAATAATTCTTTGTGTCAGCTCTGTAGGATTTAATTTTTGTGCATGTTCAAACCATTTTGGCTCAGAGTCATAAAAAAAGAGTATTTTAGTAGATAATGGCACTTTCTGAAATCCTCCCTTCGTTGTATCATGTCACGTTGTTTAGAAAGTGGATTGGAGCCTTTATGCATTTATATTTTTTAGAGAGCGTGATATAATTACTGGCTGCTTAGGAGAAGTTATTTATTGATTACCTACACTATTCCGTTATATATGTTGAAACCATATACTGCCTACTTTGTTTTTGTCATTTTAAGAGTGAACAAAGACGGTGTTTTGCCAACTGCCAAAACAAGCTGAAACCTGTAGCAAGCTGTCATGAGTCTCGTAGTTTCTACACTGCTTATTAATATTACAGGATATGTAGGTTTTTAGTTCCTCAGCCAGTCCATCTTCACTATTTGCCTTCCTAGTTTGAGGTTGTTTTGATTAGTCAGTGATATCTGAATGCAGCACAGTGTGAAAGCTTTAGTGTCATCATGTGTAGCAGTTAACTGGTACACTGCTGCTTCCCATTATCTCAGTTTATGGAAGCAAAGTATGTAAAACGAGTGCATCACTGCACAAGTGAAAAGGTGTCTGGATGTCTGTAACTCTGAATCATATTGTTAATAGTTTTTAATAAATGGTAAGGCAACGCTGGTACTGTGGCTGTCTGTGAGGTGTCAGGCTGCTCTGTTAAAGGATAACTTCATTGATTTTACACAAAAGGTTTATTATATAATATGAGGGCATTTAAAAGGCAAAAATGGTCTAACAAAATGTTGTTTTTAGGACTTGATTCAGACTAGGAACTAAAAATCTGAATATCTATGCATGCTTAAAATGGAATGACAGACCTTTCATCAAACTAATCAAAACTTCCTTATTTAGTGTAGCCCATTATAAAATGTATTTTTTTTTTTTTACATACAAAGCACCTAAAGGAACTGGCTTGCTCTCATTCACGTTTATCAGACTACAGATTCTGAGGGGGGAGTTGTTCGCGGACGCCGTAGCCATCCCTCTAACGTCACTGCTTAAAGTCCCTTTTATCAGACCAGTTGTACACCTGCTAACCTGCGCCACAACCTGCTTCTCAAAAACACGAATATACATCTACTTACTATGACTTTTTTATGACATGCTACATTTTAATGACATTTTTGTATAACATACTATATGACTTGTTTTTTGTGGCATACAACACTGACGTTTTTCAACACATACTGTGACTTTTTTTTTTCTTTCGAAATACGACTTTTTCTGACTTTTTCAACATACAATACTATGACTTTTTAAGACATAATATACTATGACATTTTTTTTTTATACTTTATTTTGTAACTTTTTTTTTTTAACTACTAACTACTACATACTATACTATGACTTTTTTTTCGGCATACGATTTGACTTTTTTTGACATACTATGCTATGACTTTTTTCGGCATACTATACTATGAGATTTTTTTTCGACATGCTATACTATAACTTTTTTTCCGACATGCAATGCTATGACTTTTATTTTTTACTTTATTTTGTAACTTTTTTTTTAACTTAACTATGACTTTTTTCTTTTACTTTTTTCGACTTACTATACTATGAATTTTTTTGACATATTATACTATGACTTTTAATGACATACTATACAATTACTTTTTTCATTAAATTTTTCGACATACTATACTTGACTTTTTTTAATGAAAATTACGACATACTATACTATGACTTTTAATGACATACTATACTAATACTTTTTTCATTACATTTTTTGACATACTAAAATATGACTTAAATTCATGAAAATTTGGACATACTAAACTAAGTCACATTTTTCATTACATTTTTTGACATACTATACTAATACTTTTTTTCATGAAAATTTTGACATACCATACTAATACTTTTTTTTCATGAAAATTTTGACGTTATACTATGACTTTTTTTCATTACATTTTTCGACATTCTATAATATGACTTAAATTCATGAAAATTTCGACATACTATACTAATACTTTTACTTCATGAAAATTTCGACATACTATACTATGACTTTTTTCATTACATTTTCTGACATACTATACAAATACTTTTTTTCATGAATATTTTGACATACTATACTAATAGTTTTTTCATTACATTTTTTGACATACTATAATATGACTTAAATTCATGAAAATTTCGACATACTATACTAATACTTGTACTTCATGAAAATTTCGACATACTATACTATGACTTTTTTTTCATTACATTTTTTGACATATCATACTAATACTTTTTTTCATTACATTTTTCGACATACTATACTATGACTTTTTTCATGAAAATTTTGACATACTATACAATGACTTTTTTTTCATGAAAATTTCGACATACTATACTATGATTTTTTTCATTACATTTTTCGACATACTATACAATGACTTTTTTCATGAAAATTTCGACATACTATACTATGACTTTTTTTCATGAAAATTTCGACAATATATTATGACTTTCTAATGACATTTTTCGACATACTATACTATGACTTTTAATGCCATACTATACTAATACTTTTTTTATTAAATTTTTTGACATACTATACTATGACTTTTTCATGAAAATTTTGACATACTATACTATGAGTTTTTAATGACATTTTTCGACATACTGGTATGTCGAAAAAAGTCATAGTACAGTATGTCGAAAAAAAAAGTCATAGTATATTATGTAAAAAAAAAAGTAATAGTATATTATTTAAAAAAAAAAGTAATAGTATATTATGTCGAAAAAAAAGTCATAATATATTATGTAAAAAAAAAGTCATAGTATATTATGTAAAATAAAAAGTCATAGTATATTATAGCGAAAAAAAGTCATAGTGTAGGATGTCGAGAAAAAAAAGTCATATAGTATGTCAAAAAAAGTCACAGTATAATACGTCGAAAAAAAGTCATACTATTTCGAAAAGAGTCATAAAAAAATCATAGTATAGTATGTCGAAAAAAAGTCATATTACTTTTTTCCGACATACTAATACTTTTTTTCATGAATATTTTGACATACTATACTATACTTTTTTTTCATGAAAATGTCGACATACTATATGACTTTTCATGAAAATTTCGACATACTATACTAATACTTTTTTCATTACATTTTTTTACATACTATACTAATACTTTTTTTCATGAAAGTTTTGACATACTATACTAATACTTTTTTTCATGAAAATTTTGACGTTATACTATGACTTTTTTTCCATGAACATTTCGACATACTATACTATGACTTTTAATGACATACTATACTAATACTTTTTTCATTACATTTTTTGACATACTATACTAAGTCACTTTTTTCATGAAAATTTCGACATACTATACTAAGTCATTTTTTTCATGAAAA
>CAKALU010043662.1:0-13833 GCA_916700995.1 Hozukius guyotensis
CGTTGCCTAAACCTAACCAAGTTGCTCTTTTCCTAAAAATATAGTAGTTTTGTTGCCTAATCCTAAACAAGTCAATCTTTTCCTAAGCCTAACTAAGTAGTTTTGTTGCTTAAACTTAACCAAGTAGTTTTGTTGCCAAATCCTAAACAAGTCGATCTTTTCCTAAACCTAACTTAGTGGTTTTGTTGCCTTATCCTAAACAAGTCAATATTTTCCTAAACCTAACTAAGTAGTTTTGTTGCCTTAGCCTAACCAAGTTGATCTTTTCCTAAACCTAACTAAGTAGCTCTGTTGCCTAAACCTAACCAAGTCGATCTTTTCCTAAGCCTAATTGAATAGTTTCGTTGCCTAAACCTAACCAAGTTGCTCTTTTCCTAAAAATATAGTAGTTTTGTTGCCTAATCCTAAACAAGTCAATCTTTTCCTAAGCCTAACTAAGTAGTTTTGTTGCTTAAACTTAACCAAGTAGTTTTGTTGCCAAATCCTAAACAAGTCGATCTTTTCCTAAACCTAACTTAGTGGTTTTGTTGCCTTATCCTAAACAAGTCAATATTTTCCTAAACCTAACTAAGTAGTTTTGTTGCCTTAGCCTAACCAAGTTGATCTTTTCCTAAACCTAACTAAGTAGCTCTGTTGCCTAAACCTAACCAAGTCGATCTTTTCCTAAGCCTAATTGAATAGTTTCGTTGCCTAAACCTAACCAAGTTGCTCTTTTCCTAAAAATATAGTAGTTTTGTTGCCTAATCCTAAACAAGTCAATCTTTTCCTAAGCCTAACTAAGTAGTTTTGTTGCTTAAACTTAACCAAGTAGTTTTGTTGCCAAATCCTAAACAAGTCGATCTTTTCCTAAACCTAACTTAGTGGTTTTGTTGCCTTATCCTAAACAAGTCAATATTTTCCTAAACCTAACTAAGTAGTTTTGTTGCCTTAGCCTAACCAAGTTGATCTTTTCCTAAAAATATAGTAGTTTTGTTGCCTAATCCTAAACAAGTCAATCTTTTCCTAAGCCTAACTAAGTAGTTTCGTTGCCTAAACCTAACCAAGTTGCTCTTTTCCTAAAAATATAGTAGTTTTGTTGCCTAATCCTAAACAAGTCAATCTTTGCCTAAACCTAACCAAGTAGTTTTGTTGCCAAATCCTAAACAAGTCGATCTTTTCCTAAACCTAACTTAGTCGTTTTGTTGCCTTATCCTAAACAAGTCAATATTTTCCTAAACCTAACTAAGTCGTTTTGTTGCCTAAACCTAAGGAAGTTGTTTCCTGTGAAGACGGAATTATATTTTGAAAAGACTGTATGCAACGAGCGGAAATTGACACGTGTTGCTAGAAATTCATTGCAAAAATTAAGAAAAAAGAGGAATAACTCTTTCATAAGATATCATATAACCCATTATATGATAATACATTGCGTGAACAGGACACAAACGAACAGCTGATTGTAAAGTGAAACGTAACGTACGGGAC
Organism: Hozukius guyotensis; assembly: GCA_916700995.1. Lineage (NCBI taxonomy): Eukaryota > Metazoa > Chordata > Actinopteri > Perciformes > Sebastidae > Hozukius > Hozukius guyotensis. The sequence continues at coordinate 1,465 of CAKALU010043662.1, forward strand.
GCGAACAGCGGTCTCCTGGATGAAAGCCTTATGTTTGTTGAACCCATCCACCCTGAGTGTCTCTTTCGCTCTTTAAACTACATCACCACAGCACTTTCCCTGAGCGTTAACTGTTGCCGCCAATGGGTTTACGTTGTAGTTAATGGAACGCCAAACAATGCGTCTCATACCGACGCTCAAGGGTGCCTTGTACGGCGGTATCGAACGCTGACAGCCGTGACAAATGCCTCTGTATTTTGACGTCCTGAGAATGAGAACGGGCTGGAGGTTTGTGTGCAACTGCTATCTGTCATTTGTCAAAATTATGAGCGCCCATGCCATAATTATTCAGAAAGTTAACAAGCAACATCAAGACATCCAGTGTGTGACCTTGGTCTGTCAGAACAACCTTTGCTGACAAACCTGATGACATGTTGAGTGTGTCAGGCTCTTCTGTCAATGAGAGTTCAATCATCCCATCATTAATGGGTTTGGAGTGGGGCCAGTCATTCATGAAACCGTGCTTTATAGCTTCGCCAGAAATCTCTGCGCTGAAATGAGATGGTTGTAGATATTTTCTATGGAGCTATTTCCTGACCAGAGGGGGGCTTTGATTAATGGCTTTTCCCCTGCAAAGCCATTTAGGTAATCCAAAAGAATAATCTTCTCATGTCTTTGATACCTTTAACTGGGCCGGTTGACCAGGGCTGGCCGCCCCCTCCTTGTCAATTACCAGGCTAATTAGTATTTATGGCTTTTGTCAGCCAAAATGTTTCAAGTCAATTGCTTTGTCATTTTGCTCTTCATTTGTGTTTGCATTTGTTTTTGTACACGAGTTATTTGATAGTAGCTGCTGCTGCAATAATAACCACGTATATGAAGAGGGCCGAGATAACCAATGGATCTAGCGAGGCTATTTTGCATGATTATATTTATACAGTTCTAGTGGCACTTTATCCAACAAAAGCAATTTACAGGCATATTGATCATAGGCTCTGTTTTATTAGTCAATAAAGTCTGTTTTTATCAGCTAAAGGGTTTCTATTGCTCAGGAGAGCCCCAGTGTTGACTGATCCTGATGTCTGTGTACCCAAGTTATTGTTTTCTGTTTTTATTTCTTATGAACTTCACGCCTCCCATCACTCTATGTTGTAAGGCTTTATAAAAATCCCCCCCAATCCCAAATCCATCTCAGTAAGTAAATATAACTGCTTCCCTTCAAAGCCTGTTGAGTGCTCCTCTTGACTCGCATTGACTGGGCATCGCCTTGGAGACTCAGCCCGCGCTCTGCACCACAAGTGTTAACGCCAATTAAACTCCCGGCGCCACCCTGTCATTCCCCACATTCTGTGACATATGAGTGATAACACGGACCCTTACCTTCAGCCCTCATCTGACGCACATTAAATGGCACTAGACCCCGGCGTTTCCTGACATTTTCGCAAGAAATCGATTGCAATTTAATCAGTGTGAGCATGCTGCTATCAGCCACGCTTGCAACAGCTGTTTTGTGTTGTTACCTGGGCTGAACACGCCATGCTGGAAAAATACTGCAATTTCAAACTCTTACAATAGGAAATTCTCATTAAATAGACCCCCCCAAAAAGACAAGATCACACACTCACAGCATCAAAGTTGATAATATTAATCACAGATTTGATGTTCCTGTGAAAGCACATTTCCATTCAATTTGCACGCTATTAGATTTATTGTCTATTTTGAACACTCATTACTCCCTCTCTCCCTCCCTCCCTCTCTCTCTCTCTCTGTCTGTCTGTCTCAGTGTGTGACTCCCTCTCTCCCTTTCTCTTTCCCTCTGGTGGTAAGTGCAATAATTATCCCATTATTCTTTGAAGTCTTCGTGAAATCCAAGGCCCCCAAAACAATCCCCCAAACATGCGAATACACGGTCCTTTTAAGTATTTGAGGTCCTAGAGGTAGCCCACAGCTGGAATATCCTCTCTTTGAAATTCCAACAGGTCAAAATAAACCCCAAAAGAACATTGTTTTAAGAAAGAAAAAAGGAGTGGAGCGTGTCATTTCCAGGAGCTTAAACGAAACACAAACCTTTCCTTTGAGCAAAGGTGTACCGAGGCCAACATTCTACCTCCAAAGATTATCTCTGAACTTGTAACGTGTATGTGTGCCTCTTGAATCCTCAGAACACCACCATTGCTTACTGAAGGAGGTTTTTAAGAGACCGCACAAACACACACACAGATGCCTCAAGGTAAGCATAAATAAAGTCCATGGAGCTCAGTGCTGAGATGAACAGACTGAGCTTTCAAGAGACTGCTCACTACCAATTTCCAAATGACTTAATGGGGTGATAATGTGTTAAAATGAAAATTTTTCTCTATTTCAGGAAGACCTTGAGATGTATTGCCGGCTCACACATTCGCACATGTGCAAGCAAGTTATTATCCCCTCATCCTTTTGAATTTGCAATTAAGTATGCAGCGCAGACTGTCTTATACAAGAGAATTCAGGCTAAATGAATATACCGGCGTGTGCTCCTATCTCTGTGCATATCCAGATGAAATATTGATTATGAATGGCAGCAAGAAACCTGGGCTATTAGGTGGAATAACATTTCACAAACATGCACTCTCACCTTAATTGAGTAAAGACATTAATACGTCAGTGATGTACAACTATCTGAGTTCTGCCTGCCACTAGGTATCACTCTGGGTTACTGCCTGAGGCTATACAAATATGAGCCGAAAATGAAAGCAACTCCATAGCTGTTTGGATGGTGGATGGTCTGATAAACGTGATGGAAATACTCATGCTGTTGGCGCTCTGCTTTAACTAAATCCACATGAGAGCAGGGAGAGAGGTGATGGTCAGCTGGATGATCATCGCTGGTGATCAGGGAGATAACATCAAGCAACATGTTGATACATGCATGCAAACACGAGCAGAACTCTTAAAACATACAGCGACACACTGTCAGACAACATGACACAACATGCATGCAAAGTGAGCCAATTAGCATGTGTAAACAAGTGAATGACACAATGTGTTTCTCATTAGGAACGCATACTAAACGACTAAAACATGTGCAACCCCATAACTTATTCAGCACGGGGAATCAGTTGGATGCTATCATGGCTGCAAATGATCGCCCAAAAGATGTGAGTGGAGGCTGTCATTAAAGGCACAATGTGTGTTACCGTGGCAACATCATAGAGGCCTCCATTTTTTTTATTTTTTTAATGCTGTGGTTGTGAACAATCAACGTTGCACCCAATCCCCCCGTGAATTAAAGGCACACAGCTAAATAAAGCTCAAGTACCCTGCTGCCACACTTTTACAACCCACTGTTTGTCTCCTCTCTGTAGGGAAGTCTGTAACAACCTGTTTCTTTGGGGAGAAGTGGGCAAAGTGTCAACACTCGACAATCAAAGCGACACTGTGTTGGCCAGAATTTAATTTTAAAACAATTACTCCCAAAGACAAAAATGACAAAAGTGTCAGATTTTGATTGTCACACATGTAGGTCACAGTAATTGAACGACAACATAACGCAGCTGTGTCTCTCTTCACTGCTTTACTCATTTAAGACGATCACAGCTGAATTTTTTTTGTTTGTTTTTATACTTCGTACTGTGAACCTTTGCACATTCCTTAGACAATTTTGCACATTTGCACGCTCTTTCATTTTAATTCAGATATTTTGTACATATTTTTTTCATATTTTTATTGTAATATTCTTCTATTCTATATTTGTGTTTCTTGATTTTTACAAAACTTGCTTTTATTTTTAATTTAATTTTCTCTTTTTATGTTTATGTTATGCACCAATAGAGCTCCAGGGATGACGTATTTTTGTAGGCCAACCAGGAAGTTAGCATCGCCCTGATTCCCTCGACAAAAAGCCAATGGGATTTTTCCATTGGGTTTTGGATTATTGCAGAAAATAAGCTCTGTGGTATTTAGACATTTTGTTCAGCGAGATAATCTTCAAAAATGAACACCACTTCTTTGAGTTTTGAAGCGTAAATGCAATCGCCAGAAGTAAAAAGCTAACTTTAGGCTCTAAATGAACTACACCACGGTCGCATGACTTCAAGTCACCACCACTAAGCTAAAGGCGGACGTTCGGCATGATGACATTTTGTAGTCTCATTTTGGCACTTTTTAGCAACTGCCTTTTTTAAGAAACGTAAAGATACAAAACATTAAAATCTCTTAGCTTGTGGAGCGTGGTGACATAGCTTTAAAGAGCAAAAAGACACTCACCGGCCGGGCTGGAGGGGAAGTGGATGGGTCCAACAAACGCAAGGATTTCATCCAGGAGACCGATGTTCGTGTTCCGTGCGTCACGTTACAAACAGCTGTTCGTTCGTGTCCCGTGTTCACAACGTTCAGTGCCATTTTCACTGTACAAACTTAGTAGTTTTAATCCCAACCATGCAGTTCTTTCCTAAACCTAACTACAGTGGTTTTGCTGCCAAAATAAAGGGACATCAAGGTGCGTGACAAAGCGGCTGTATGTGACGAGTTGGGATGAGAGCGTGTTGCTCATTCCTGCAGCACTCTATACACCAAAGCAAATTCCTTATATGTGAAAACCTTCTTGACAGTAAATCTGATTGTGACATATTCTTTCTTCTCTAGCGATTTCATTCAGTGTCCTTGCCCCGACTTGGTTACATGTAACTAAGTTCAACTCCCCATACAGTTACTTTTCCATTATGTTCCACGACGACCTCTCTGACCAAAGTAATTACCTCTGGCAGCTCTTAGTCATCGGAGTCAAGGATCGCAGAGATCTTCCTGCATCAGATTAGCAGTGTGTTTTTTTGCAATCCTCAGAGAGCTTCAGCAAAAGTTGTTCATTCTAGACTTGCATGGTGATTGTGGCTGGTTTGTTTATTTATTAGCATTTGATCTGTCAGCCAAAGAAAAGATGTCTTCAGTTTGCAGGAGAGTCTTGTCAGCATGAGAAATGGAGATACGGTGGATGTAGTATTTAATTAAGGGGGTAGTAGGAAGCCCTCATGGTATCTGGGTACAGACACCACACAGCAATTGACCTTAGTGAATATGTCAAGACTTTATCTTGCTCCCATCAGCCCTGAGCGGTAACTGTGAAGATAGCTGATGTGCTTTCAGACGGCCCTCTGGTTTCCACAACCGGAACATGTGGCATTTTCAAGTGATGACTTATTTGTCATTATTTGTCACGAGAGGTCACCAGTGTAGGAGCCAAAATGTGTATTTAGCCTATGTTGTTTATTACCATTATTATTATTATTTGTTTAGGCTGCACACGTTCTTTTTGGTTACTGTCACTTCTGGTAATTGGCACAGGGGTGTGTATTTACCTGTTCTGTACTGTTCTGTCAAATTATCAATATAAACGGAAACATATAATAATGAACGTAAACAACGAACATGGCTATTGTTAGTAGTCACAGCTGTCAAGCTAGCAGCTTGTGGAAGACTCCGGTGACGCGCAATGAGTGCACGGGCAGAGTGTGAGCATTCGGGCCGAATGAAATGACCTTTAAACTCTAATTAATGTGTGTTGTGTGTTTTTCTGCACAACCAAATATACTTGTTGCTGTTTTACTTCAAAAGACAGAATGAAATGAAATGCACAGAATTTATTATCAAATTAAGAGATATTCTTCCCCCGAGCTGTGCTGTTAGTATATGACAAAGATTGATGATGAAATGATGAAAAATATGACAGGAAAATGCCCTCTAAAAAGAACCTACCAATTGTTGCTGTTGAACAGTCAGGCCAAACAAAAACTGTCACCCTAAGCTGTATATCAGAGCATCAAGATTTGCATTAAGCGTCTAATCACATGACAGTTTTTGAAGTTGGTCCATTTGTGAGTTTTTGTTTGACATACTCAGTCCATATTAGTTGAATATTTATTCTAGCTGTGAATCCTTAAATGTCCCCATATCCTCATCCTAGTGATAGACAGGAATAACAAAGGAAGGAGCACTGAAGGTAAGATAAACAAAATTCTTTCCTAAGTCAGCAGTGACACCTTGAGGTTTGAGGTAAAATTACATGTCATTTTTGTAGATTGCTTGGTTTGGCTCAGGTTAACTGAAAGATAATTGCCCAATCATAATAATAATAACAACAATCACAACCATCGTAATTCTAACTAGAGTAAAAGTGAGAGTGAGAAATGGTAAAAGAATAATAATTAAATAAAAAAAATAGAATGAAAAGATGAAAAAGATGCAAAGAAACAACAACAACAGACCAGTCAGTTGATATACTGTATGTGTGTGTTTTCTATTAATATACATTCTATGTTTAACTAAAATGTTCTTCTGAGTCATTATAAACTTGCTGCTGTTGGAGTGAAGCACGCTTGTCTTCATGTCAGAGATCAAACTGAAGCAAATGGAAGTAACTGCAATCAATTTGACTCCAGTTACTTCTTATAGAACGAAACAGTCAAACTCAAAAATACCACATTAATCCATCTTCACCATGACTGTTGGTAATAATTGTTTCCTGGTTCTTGTTGACCACTACTCACCTCTTCAACAGACAGCTCCCTTGTATTCTTTAGGTCACACCTCAACTGTTAACAAACCAGTTAAAAGTAATATTTTTTGTTCTTAGGAGTGCACATTTCATTTGACCTGACCTGTGAAGAACAATGATGATTTCAAATGTCGCTTTCTTGTCGTTATTCTCTTTCCAACCAACTAGGGATGCACCCATACAGATACCGGATCGGATATCGGGCGGATACTGATTCAAATAGCTGGATCGGGTATCAGTGACAATAGGGCCGATCTATTCAATAAAATGTTATGTTTATATACTATATACATTATATACTGGAATTTTTAATGCTTTTTAGGTTTTGACCAATTTCTTGCTGCATCAAAAAGGTTTACATTTGAATTGCAATTCTTGCTAATTTTGAAGATTTTTTCACCAAGTCGCTGGTGTACAATTTCTTACTTTAATAATAAATAACAATTACATGAATTTATATCTATGTATTTATTGGTCACATTTTGTTTTAAAACATGTAAAGAAAAGCAATGTTTAAGTCAAGCCTGATGTTTCCTTACACATAAAAGAATGATCCCAGTCACTCCCACACAGTGAGGCATACAGCTTATTAATTAAACACTGGTATCGGATCGGTACTCGGTATCTGCCGATACCCAAAGCTCAAGTATCACTATCAGTATCGGTACTGAAAAGGTCGGATCGGTGCATCCCTACAACCAACTATCAATCATTGCAAAGTGTCATGTCCTTCTCATCTATATGGATCAACTATAATATAGACAAATCAGTCATTTGAATTTAGTGATTTTGAAAAAAAATGTATGATGTCATGATGATTTATATTTATGTGTCTCCCAGCTTTGTGCTGCTCATACATAAAGACACATCTGAATGCTATCGTCATTAACCACCAGTTACTCTCAGTTACAATCCTCACTTTGTCTTCTATCTCCCCCTCTCCTTTTGTATTTCTTACATTTGACCAACAGGTGGTGCCATGGCAGCTGGCATAAAAAACAAAAGCTCTGATTCAGTTTCTTGTTTTGAGCAGCGGTGCCCACATCGTGGTTCACGGACCACCAGCGGTCCTTGAAACATTTCCAAGAGGACTCAGACAAGATGTGGGAGAACTGCAGGTTATTATTAGCTGGAGAAGAATGAAAGACTTCAAATACAGCATTTCCACCCACATTATAAACAGGCAGAATAACACAAAACTTCCTCTAAAGCGTGAAAGGGCATCCACAGTTGGATGAGTGTCTATTGATGGGCTCTTGATATAAAAATGTTATGATCTTGAGTCTGTGAAATTATGGCTGCTATGAAATAAGAAAAACTTTATAGATCTCACAAGGGAGCATTAAAGTGTCACAGCAGCAGGGCAGTCTAGTGAAAAAGAGAAATATTACAGGTCATAAAAATAATATATACCTAAAACATATATCTAAATATGTATGCAATAAGAATGTGTTATACCATATATAGAAATATATCAAAATTGTGCTAAGGTGAATAAGAAATTCAATCAAGTTGCACTTGTCCATTGTCATGACGTTTATTTGTAATACTACATCAATACTGTATATGTCAATGGGTTTTATAGGATCACAACAGCAACAACCTCTTCAAGGACGAGGAAACAAACAAAAATCTGGGACTTTGGAAAGAATAATATAAGAGACCACAGGAGCACTAATTCAAAGAGAGACCATCCCCCTTCAGGTGACTGAGGATGTAATAGGATTTGGGAAAATAGCAAATATAAAAAAAAAAAAAAGAAGTCCTCTAAGGGTCAAATGGAACAAGCCCACATGCCCAGTTTAATGCAGCCGCGTAGTTGTGGGTGGGCCCAGGCCGGCTTAAGGCATAGGCCATATTGAAAGAGGCCGGGACACGGCTCTTGGGGTATGGGGTATAACGCATGGGCAGTGTAACTGGAGCTGCGGTTGTGCGTTGCGATTGGCTCAATTTCGGCCAGTGCAGACCAGATTTGCCTGCGAATGTGTTATACCCCAAAGATATGATGCATTGATGACGCGTGACATCTCCTCTTTCCACCCTCCTTGATAGGCGGTCGCCTATAGGGCGCCACCTTCTGGGGGCCACAGGTCGCCGCCTAAAAAAATATATTAAAAAATATTATAATAATAATAATAATAATAATAATAATGCCAGTGGGCGCCCCGCATTTTCTGTATTAAGGGAACAAATGAACATATAAATGAAGAAAATAATTTCACATTTCACTCTCGTAACTCTCTTTCTCACACTTTATCATCTGCCCGGCCACACAAATCTTTTGTTAATAAAAGTGTAAATTGTAGTGAAACTGACTAAATACTTTTAAGCCAACAATATCATGAACCAATCTTTTACTTATATTACAATAAATACAGTTATTTTTTAAAATAAAAAATCTTAATTCTTGTCTTAAAACCATTGTGATGTGTAATCTTCTGAATTTCACCAAGGGGTCCACCCACATTCAGGATCACCCAATCAGAAGGCTTCCTGTTTTGCTGTATCATCCAGTGAATGGCAGTCAGCTCTGTTTCAATTATCTGACTACGACCATAAAACAACTTTGCTTCTTGTTTCTAGGTTACCTGATTGGTCAAATGTTTTGAGTGGCAGCACATTTAGCGAATGGCAGATTGCGAGCAGCCCCTCCTCTTTCACTCAGCAGGTGTCTGTCCTCTGATTGCTCATAGTGAAAACAGCTGTTTGAAAACACCAACAGAAAGCCTTGAATTTGACTTTATCACTTGTAAAAAAAAAATACTCCTCTGTGTTTATTATCTAAGTCAACCAGTTACATACAAGTTACTATGAGCTCACGGATGCATTCGGCTGAAAGTCACCAGATAACACGGTCACTCTTTAAACTAAAACACCTGTGCATTGAGTAACAGAAGCCTGAAGAGCAGGAGGAAGAAGTTCAGCCTTTATTCTCAACCAAAAGACCTCTATGTTTCTCCTCAACTAGTCCAGAGTAGCCTAATAACGACATTACGTGGCCCCTCGTCACCCTAACCCATAACAAGCTGTGGGCCTGCTGGTGAAACACTCTTTTCTGGCATCAGTGCATCATATCAGACTGAACTCTGTGTCCCTGCAGCTCTCCTTTGAAAGAGACTAATTTCAGTGTTCAACACCAAGCCCAGTCCTCTCCTGTTGTCATCATCAAAAGTAAGATCATTTACAATGTTGGACTATAGTGGCATGTTTCAATATTATTGTTTGTCTGGTATATGGATTTAATGCAGATGTTGCTGCCAGCTGTGTGTGTGAATATGATTGTTAAAGTATATTTTTAAACGTTAATGCTGGTGCTCTATCTATATGCTTGTTTCATGATGTTGTGTGAATATGTGGCCGCCGTGCCAGGCTATGTTAAAGTGTATTTTTATATGGATTTTATGCTGATGTTGCTGTCAGCTGTGTGTGTGTGTGTGGATATGTGGCCGCTGTGCCAGGCTGTGTCATGCTGTTAATGTTTGTCTTGTTGGATCAGAATCAGCTTGATTGACCAGGTATATGAGTAAGCCTACACATACATAGAGGCTATACCAGGAATTAGACTCTGGTTATTTTTCTCTCAATGTACAAAAGGAAATAGAATAGAAATTCAGCTATAAACAAGGTCAACAAAACTGAGCAAGAGTAAAGAAAGAAAAAAGATAAATATAGGCTACATATATAAACAGAATGCAACAAGGAACAACATACAATGTGTCGGGCTGTTTCTGTAAATCATAAACAATAGTACAGTAGTGATGCAGAGTGCAAATATGCTGGAATAAATAGTGAATGATTAATGTTTGCTTTATATACACAACGCTAATGGATATACAGTATGCATGTATACATGTGAGGTGCCTGTAACATTACCTCTGATGATGATGTATAAGCCTTGTATGATTACACTGTGGTGCATTCAGGCAAGTATAGTTGTAATGGCCTATTTTGGTTTACATATGCGTATTTGTTTGGTCTTGGATGGGCTAGGCCCAACTGATTTTCTCTGAGCCCACCCACACTGTGATTTCTGCCTATACGCCACTGGTTCAATGTCCATTCTTTACAAAAGATTGTGGTGTTAGGGGATATGTTTGAGGTCGAGGAGAGTCAGGATGCAGTGGTGTGGCAGTTGAGGTAAGAGTGTGCAGTTTGGTGGGTGAAGTGGGAAGCTGAATGGTATCGCTTAAAAGATGAGAAAGCCCCAATGCGAGGAAAAGAGCAGCCATCCTGGTTATAGGAAACAAGACAACAAAATTTAATTTCAAGCATTTTTGTGTCATGTCTACATTAGATGCACAACATAAAGCCATACTATCCCACAGCGTTACATACAGTGTGTAAAAAACAATTAAAGATGAATGAGAGTGCACTGAAGTAAACATGAAAAAGGGTTCATATCAGTAGAATTTGAATGAAAATGTGCAATTGAATGAGAACAATGTGTCAAAGCAGCACATATGTTTGACCAGATAGTGCCGGATGATGATAATAATATTGTATTAATAGTTCAAAAACGCTATGGTTCATAGTGTTTTTTTATGGTCTGCTGAGAATAGTGGAGATTGTGGAGCCTTGTGGCAGCAGCAGAGATGAAAACCATGTTGTAGTGTGCCTTTTATTTATGGAGCTGCCTGCCAGAGAAGTATAGCTGCCCTGGGCACTTTAGGCTCCATGCGGGGGGTGAGAAGTGTAGTCCATGATGGCTGATAATGTGGCCATCATCTTTTTCTCCCCCCACCTCCTCGAGGGAGACCAGAGATACTCTGGGAGGCATGTTCTCAGACGGCCTGCTGTTAGATTTCTTGTAACCAAAGATGTTTTTCATGCTCCTACAAACTCGCTCACATCCTTCTGCCGCAGTCTGTCCTCAGTCTTCCTCCTGTAACTGCTTCTGCCCTCACTGATCTTCCTCTCCTGCTTTTTTTTCTGTATAGCCACCTCGGTTCTTTTTTTTGTCCCTGGCATAAAAGACCTCTTTCTGTCATTCAGTAGAGGCTTCAGTTCAGGGGGGGACCCGGGACTTGTTGGAAAAACACTGCACCTCCCCGATGGACACGGTGTTTTCAAAGGTTACGCATTATGCAGTGTGTCAGTGAGCAATGTCCTCCCCTTGCAGCGCCTCACTGTATTTGTGGACACAGGTTGTTTCAGTACCAGACTTCTACACTCTGCCTACAAATACAGTTTTAATTGCAAGTACAGGGAATAGTGACTCAAATTGTATTTTCCTTCTTTTTCCATATTACAGAAATTTATATTTAGACCCAGTGGCGGACTCAGCCTATCTGAGGGGCAGGGGCGAAAAAATTAAAAAGGGCACCGCTGCACACGGTGTGGCACCGGCACGCAGAACGTTTTCTAGCATGTAGGGTAGCATATATGGCACTGCATCATGTTTTTTCAATTTTATTTTCATCACACTTTCTCCACTGAAAGGGCACCCTAGAGGGCACCTTATCACGTTTTCTCCACTAGAAGGGCACCCTAGAGGACACCTTATCACGTTTTCTCCACTAAAAGGGCACCCTAGAGGGCACTTTATAACGTTTTCTCCACTAGATGGGCACCCTAAAGGGCACTTTATAACGTTTTCTCCACTGGAAGGGCACCCTAGAGGGCACTTTATAACGTTTTCTCCACTAGATGGGCACCCTAAAGGGCACTTTATAACGTTTTCTCCACTGGAAGGGCACCATAGAGGGCACTTTATAACGTTTTCTCCACTGGAAGGGCACCATAGAGGGCACTTTATAACGTTTTCTCCACTGGAAGGGTACCATAGAGGGCACTTTATAACATTTTCTCCGCTGGAATGGCACCCTAGAGGGCACTTTGTCACAATTTCTCCACTGGAAGGG
>CAKALU010043663.1:0-13505 GCA_916700995.1 Hozukius guyotensis
CTGTTCTCACTTCCCCACCACCCCCCCTACACCCTCTGCCTATACCCACTTCCACTATGTTTGCACGTACTCGTGGAGAGTCCGCCAAGTGTCATCCCAAACCAGTTAGCGGTGGAGTGGATTATGAAACCCTCCAACAGCGAGCCTGCGTCGATGACCGACTTAACCAGCTGCCCTCACTGTCGACGTCCAACGCCGTTTAGTGTTCGTCATGGAACACGCTCCAATGTAAGTTCCCTGCGACTACCGGTACAAATATTTACTCATAAACTGCTCAAACTAAGATATTTAATTTATTCTACTTTATTGTCATACGGATGTTAACAACTTAAAGTAAATAGATTGTATTTATATATATAAAGCATACTGTATATTTATTATTGTTTTACCCCTATCAGCAGTCATAACCCCATAATTTATTATATCTTCAACTGTGCAATACTGACTTAACAGTACAATAATTTAGTGCATTAATTCTGCTGTGCAATAATCTGGATTACTCTGGCATTAACACTGCATTTATTTATACAGTTCATTTAAACTAATATTCATATTTATTCATACTATTCTTGCATTTTTACACAATTAAAGCTTCAGTAGGCAGTATATTTTTGGCATCATTTGGCAAGAAATTCCGTAATAATCTTTCAGCATATTGTAATTCAGGTGTTCTGAGAGACTTCTGCTCCTCCTCATGGCTCCGTTATCAGGCTTTAGAAAATCTAGCCCGTGACGGGAGACTTTTCAGAGAGAGAGCGTTCCTATTGGCTGTGCTCCAGTCAAGAGATCTCAACATGGCTGCCGGGTCACAAACTTTCTCATTTTAGAGCTAAACCGTGCACTACAAGATGATTCTGAAAACATTTGAGGCGAGAAATAGGCATTACAGTAACGCAAAGTTTGTCCCGAAGTGGCCGCTGTATTTCTACCCTGTAGACGCCTTACTGAAGTTTGCTTCATTCAATTCCAATCCAGTCCCTACACCCTCAGTTCCTTTGTGGGTTTGACTCTTTTGTTGCTGTGAGGAGTTTTGTCTGTATCTGCCACTTGGCAACTCCTGAAAAGTGAAGCCAATGCTGAAGTGCCTTAAACTTGCATTCTCTCTAACAGCCAGCAGGGGGCGACTCCTCTGGTTGCAAAAAGAAGTCCGATTGTATAGAAGTCTATGAGAAAATGAGCCTACTTCTCACTTGATTTATTACCTCAGTAAACATTGTAAACATGAGTTTATGGTCTCAATCGCTAGTTTCAAGTCTTCTTCAATACAGCATGATGTTCATTTAGTAAATTATGGTCCCATTTAGAGTCAAATAGACCATAAAGCAGGGGATGCTTTAGGGCAGGGCTACCTTGTGATTGACAGGTCGCTACCACGGCGTGGTCTGGGAGTTGTCTGTGTTTTTGTCTTATAACTTTAACCCTTTCACAGTGTGTTTTCAGTTCATGACAGTTAATTATTATATTTTTGGTCGCCTAGAAATGTCTTATTCAGCGTTCGGTTGTACGTAGTGCCACCCTCTCGTGTCACAAAAAAAACAAGATGGCGATGGCCAAAATGCAGAAGGCTTCAAAACGTCAGTTCACAAACCAATGGGTGACGTCACGGTGACTACGTCTACTTCTTTTATACAGACTATGGTATCTGCCAGGTAAACCTGCCTACCTTTTTCAATCTGTAAGTCCTTTTTCGTTATTAAAGTATCGTCATAGAGCCATAACTGTTCCATATGCACCTCACAAATGTAAAAGATATAAACCAACTCAAATCTCAAATCAAATTCCGCTCAGTATTTCATCAGCGCTGTGTCACCATCACGTCCCCCTCCCAACTGCGGAGGTCAGAGGACGGCCAGCCACTCGTGGTCAGCTGTGAAGCAACGCAGCTGTTGAAATCATCATCGGCTGTAGAAATCAAAGATTACATCATATAGCATTAAAGAATGTGCAGAACAGAGCGCCAATAGTTTTAATAACATCTTCTAATAGTGTGCATATATCTCCAAGTATGATTTTAGTTTTCATAAAGTTATTGTGTGATAAATCGCTGTAGTGAACAAGACATGACTTATTCATTTATGTATGGTTTATTAGATAGGGACAGATACAGTATACATGGACTAAATGAAAACCGCTATCCGATGCAACTATCAGACTGTCTCTAGTGCGATCACACACACTCTGCTTCCTCCAGTCACCTCCACCCGTAAATTAGCACGCCAGTTTCGACTTTTGTGGGCACGTACATTTTTTCGTATGGATCCTACGCACCGTTTTATAAATGAGACCCCAGGTCGTTATAATGGTTAGCTTTGAACAATATTAAAAAACATTACAGCAAGCAGGTGAAATATAGAGTGATATTGTGGTTTTAGCTGACGTGTCGCCTCACTGTTTTGACGGATGCTCGCTCACATTCAGGTAGCGCGTGCACACGGGCGAGCGCGAGCAACAGGACGCTGACTTTTGTTGACTTAACAGGCACAGTTGTCGCTGTTACAACCAATTTCTGATTCTTACAAACAGTCCCTTTAAATGGATAAATAAATTATGTTCACCTGTCAAACTTCTTTTTTCTAATGATATCCAGGTGGGGGGATATTACTGATTGTCACGATCATTTGGCAAGTTGTGAATCGATCAGTCTGATTGCTGTAAACATATAAACACTGTGATTACACTCGTAACATGCTGCATGGCGGGTACACTGTCACTGCGAGGAAGGAAAGAATTAGGAGTGAACGAGTGTTCAGGGACCACGTCGCCCACAAGCACCTCCATCTCTGTGTCAGAAAAAAACGTTTCTTGGTCTTCCTCTCGGTAGTTGCGGTGATTCACCGTAAAGATCCACCGATCAACAGGCCCATTACTATGCAGAAACATTCATGAGGTGCTTTGCATCGACCATTTATGGTTGAATGTGGGCGTGTAGAGGGCGGAATATGAGGCTGATCCACGTGCGCACATTTCCAGGTGGGCTCTGATTTATAAAGGGAACATTGCCTGCAGGTGTGCGTACGCACAGTTTTATAAGTCCGATTTTATTTTTAATGCGCACATACATTTTTAGTATGGATCCTACGCACTGTTTTATAAATGAGACCCCTGAGCCACATGCCCTAACATGTGCACTTTCTTTGCATTAGCTGGCTCGACAAAACCTAAAACCCAACCGGAGATAATGGGTATAATTAACGGTGGTTATCAACTTTCTTTGTTAACGCAGGTTTTCTTCAGGCTCTGTGTGCGTTCCCATAAAAGGGGGCTTTTGGCGCGTCATTTGAGTCTTCTACTGGCACAAAATGGACCAATCGCATGCTGCCTACTTCAGTCAAAAGGAACAGGGGTCTCATTTATAACCGTTGCGTACGCACATAACGGGGCCTGAAATGTGCATACGCCACTTCCCGCGCAAAAGTTGTGATCTATAAAAACAAACTTGACGGGAGAATGTGCGCACCGGTACGGAAACTTTGACCCATTGCGTACGCACGTTACGGAGGCACCGAGGTTAGGGGAAACTGGCGACGCAGGTGGTGAGGTGGTGAATTGAAGACAGACTGTAGAAATTAAATGTGTACATTATACTTATAATGATGCCTCTCACATATTTAACTTCACTTCATATCACACGTTACTTATAGATCCACTTAATCATTAACATTTAAAGCAGCAGTGTTATTTGTGCTTGTGAGCCATAACTGTTCCATAAGCACCTCACAAATGTAAAAGATATAAACCAACTCAACTCTCAAATCAAATTCCGCTCAGTATTTCATCATCGCTGTGTCACCATCACGTCCCCCTCCCAACTCCGGAGGTCAGAGGACGGCCAGCCACTCGTGGTCAGCTGTGAAGCAACGCAGCTGTTGAAATCATCATCGGCTGTAGAAATCAAAGATTACATCATATAGCCTTAAAGAATGTGCAGAACAGAGCGTCAATAGTTTTAATAACATCTTCCAATAGTGTGCATATATGTCCAAGTATGATTTTAGTTTTCCTAAAGTTGTTGTGTGATAAATCGCTGTAGTGAACAAGACATGACTTATTCATTTATGTATGGTTTATTAGATAGGGACAGATACAGTATACATGGATAAAATGAAAACCGATATCCGATGCAGCTATCAGACTGTCTCCAGTGCGATCACACACACTCTGCTTCCTCCAGTCACCTCAAACCGTAAATTAGCACGCCAGTTTCGGCTTTTGTGCGCACGTACATGTTTTCGTATGGATCCTACGCACTGTTTTATTAATGAGACCCCAGGTCGTTATAATGGTTAGCTTTGAAGAATATTAAAAAAACATTACTGCAAAAAAAGCAACACGGCTGCTGCAAATAAGGCAAGAGAGGAATTGTTAATCATGTCGTTTAGTAAGTTAATATATTTATTTTACCACTGATACGGTATTTGGTTAAAGAAAAATTCTTTGGAATATGACTCCTCACAAGTAATGATTGCACATTAATCGACCAGCTGGTACAAGGAAGTGTACAAAGAATAAGCAAATAACTGAAAGTTAAGACAAAAAGATGAGTTATAAACGCATGCATAAAACTAAATGTTTTTTAACTAGAACCTATTTTCATTCACATATCTTGAGGTCAGAGGTCAAGGGACCCCTTTGAAAATGGCCATGACAGTTTTCCCTTTCCAAAATTTTGCCTAATTTGCAGCGTTATTTAGCCTCCTTCCCGACATGCTGGCATGACATGGTTGGTACCAATGGATTCCTCAGGTTTTCTAGTTTCATATGATACCAAATAAAAACAGTAGTGTCGGCGGTCTCAGAGGCTTTGATAATTATTTTTTAGGGGTGCTGAAATGCCCCTGGATGGGTCCAACAAGCACAGGACTTCCAGCCAGAAGACGATGTTCCAGACCGGTGTTTTGTCTTGTACGTTTGTGACGTGTTTTTTTAGTAAATTTTGTGTCGTGTTTTCCGTACTTGTTACGTCGTTTCCGTACGTATTTAACTTAGTTTACGTAGTTATTTGAAGCCCAAGCATGACATTTTTCCTAAACCTAACTGCGGACGTTGCCGTAGTTTTGTTGCATGGCGTACAAATGACACCCGAAGTGCCTAAAATGCCTAAAATGACATGTGCAATGTCCTGTCCTGTAATATTCTGCTATTTATATGCCTTCCCGTGACATTGGGTTGCCATGGACTAGTTGAGGGGTCACAGTTAGTTCACTTCAGACATGTCTGTAATAACAGCAGGACAGAGAGGGCCGAAGGCTGTAGAGGGTTTTAGACGGCTGAGATTACAGCTAAAAAGTTGAAACATAACTTTAGAACAGCGTTGGTGAATACTATGGATATAGATAAAACGCAGCTACGATGGCATAAGTAGCTACATTTTTACAGGACCTGTAGTTTTTTTGTATGTTTTTGAACTCTTTTGCCTTCA
This sequence comes from Hozukius guyotensis, assembly GCA_916700995.1. Lineage (NCBI taxonomy): Eukaryota > Metazoa > Chordata > Actinopteri > Perciformes > Sebastidae > Hozukius > Hozukius guyotensis. The sequence continues at coordinate 5,420 of CAKALU010043663.1, forward strand.
GACGTGTTTGAATAACTTGTTTATTTATCCCCGCTGAGGACATGTCGAGCAGTCATGCATGGGGTTCATCCAACGTTAATTTCCGCTCCAGTCTTTTCAAAATAAACTTCCATCTTCACAGGAAACAACTTGGTTAGGTTTAAACAACAAAACTACTAACCAGTCAGTGCGGTAAATATCGACGGTGCGGCGCACCCGGGGCCCAGAAACTGTCAGGGGCCCAAAAATCACCTTCCTACACCGTGTCCACACTGAATCCGTTATATGCACTTCTGTTACGTCCTGTGAACAAACCACGTAGGCTACCTATTAGCTGTGCGCTCGAGATCAGACTGGAGACGTATCCACTTATCTCCCTTGGTTTGTTCTTTTTAAACAGAAAACACACGTTTAATATTGTGATATTCACTGGATATGACAGACAATATAGCCAACAGCAAGTAGGAAACCTTCAGCTCCCTGGTGATCTCCCTCCAGCCAGCTGCCACTTTGTTAAGGTTTTTATAGTGAAATGAGGAGGTATCGTATAGAAAACTCCTCATTTCAACGCTCCTGGTCCATCGAGGCGATTTCAAGGCGAGCGACAGGAATAAATAGAAACAGCTGGGCGTCTGACAACAGCTTAAAACGGCGTGCCACGTCACACTGCGTCGCTCACGGCCAGGACATTCCAATAAAAAAAGGACATGGTTCTTAAGCAGTGTTGTTAATAACTTAGTGGAGCACAAGTACCGTAGGATAAACTTCTAATAGGTGAGCAGTACAGGTTTCTTTTTGTTATTATGGAGTGGGATCAGGGATTTAAATCTATAGCACTGTAATTGTTACGTCTCATATGTTGGAAAATGTGCACCTACTGTAGTCTGTGTCTGTGAGAACATTTGGCCGCTGAGTCCAAGGCACGCTGTTAAATTAGCATTGATAAATGTGGCGCTCCGGCTGCAGTCCGTGATGCTGAGCTAAAGCTGGTTTGCAGGACGGGAGTTGCATGGTGAGCCTCTCCATGGTGGCATAACAATTGTCTGGAGTGGTTTTGTGTGTACGTGCATGTGTGCGCACCGAGCGTGCACTTGTGTTTGGGGCGCTGGCCCAAGAAAAAAATTCGCACTGGGGCCGATCACAATTATGTTACGCTGCTGTAACCGGTAGTCAGGTTTAGGCAACAAAACTACTTAGTTGGGTTCAGGTAAAGATCGTAGATCAACATCTTTATACTTCCTGGTTCACAATCACATGGATTACATACAAATTGATTTTGTGGGATATATATGAATTACAGTGCATTGCTTTTTTTTGGTTTAGCTATGAACGGTGTGTGAGAACAGCCTGCGCCCATTGTAGCTAACTCGTACATGGAAGGTTGGACCGGTTCACTGGTATTAAGATATTATGTTTTATCCAGATTAAAACTTTTTGCTGCATTGAACTCGAAATGAGTAACAATAAACACACCCAGGGAGTGGGAAAAGGTGAGCTATTTTTCTCTCATTTCTTTGAAAAATGAGTCCTCACTGGTACTTTCCACAATGAGCCAGAGCATCTCTGTTCTGTATATAAAGGCAGCTAACTTGTGGTCAAGTACAACAGAATTCAGAAGACCAGCTAACTTCTTACTGCCGATCACCGACTGTCAACAGACACGTAAGTCTTTAAGAGTTTATTATTTTCTTGATGTGGACCATTCATTTTTCTATCTCAGATCATGCACTGGTCAATTTTGAGATTTTGGGCTGTTTTTCTTCTTTCAGACTAGTGGAAGGAAAACATCCAAAAAACACATTTAGGTGTTTATTTTACTACCTTGTCTATTTGTGTCTGTAGATTTCTCCTAAATTCACCAAAAGTTACCATTAGATAATGCCTCATTTGCATATTAAAACATACAATTTCAGAAAACTTGTGATACAAAAAATAGTTGTCTTAATGTAAGTAATCAACCTGGGAAGTTTCATGGTGATACCTATGAGTTAAAAAACATTCACCCTATTCGCTTGTAGCGTTTTCAAAATCTTATGAATTATACAAAAGGCTGTTTTCTCTAAATTAGTTTTTTCTCAGACACTGGGTCAGAAATCTCCACTTCAGTAACACTTACATCCACCAAACCTTCCAATTTCATTACTATTTATATTCTGAAGGTTTTTACAGAGGGGTTTGTTCAGATATCATTCATAGCCTGATTTATAGAACATTTTAGTCATAAAAACATACCTGAAAAGTATGAATAGTATACCCGAAAAGGCACAGTCATGCTTGTAACTTGTCATATTCTGTTTACTCACGTTTTGTCTTTCTTTAATGCAGTTACCCACAATGGCCAGCTACATCACACACCTTGATGTGCACCATCACGGAGCTGATGAGCAAAACCTCCTCTCACAAGGCTTCAATAAAATTGATGTTAATCTGAACAAAGGGGAAGAAGGAAATGCCAGCCATCTTTGGTTCAAAAAAGAAAGCGACGATGCGCCAATCACCAGGGTTCAACTCACATTCAACGTTGAGATGAGTGTTGGATTGATCAAAGCAGGGTACATAAAGCACCCTAATCCAATCATTCCAGCACCAGGAGCTGATCCCATCTACCTTTGGTTCTTCCATGGGTCCGGACCGTATGATACTCCCATAGTGCACCTTGGAGTCACTACAACTGCAGAAGAGGAAGTCCAGAAGTTTCAACAAGGCTGGGAGAAAGTGGCCTGTGATCTGAACCGCGGGGCTGGAGGGTCCTGGCTCTACATATGGGTGAAGAGAGAGAAACCAACCTACATCTGCGACGTCGCCGTCACCGATTCCTTCAAATCCGACGAAGAGTACATTAAGAAAGGTTACATCCGTGTGGATGAAGACGCTCGCAGGGGTGCGGGAAGAGGATACACTTTCATCTGGTACCGTCAGACCACCGATCCCAAGCGTGCACTCAGCGATCTGAAAGTCTCCACCACTGATTCCGAGTTTCAGGCCCTTCAGCAGCAGAATTACCAGCCAGTGAATCTAAACTTCCACGAGTGGATCGGAAGCCACCCAATGTACCTGTGGTACAAGAGAGAGGAGTCTGGCAAGCCCATCAAGGCCATCACCCTGGTCCTCAACACTGCTGCCGTTCCAGTGTACAAGAAGGCTGGTATCCCTGTTATTGAGAAAGATTTCAACGCGGGCACTAAAGGCCACATTGAGTACCTGTGTTTTAATCAGTGAAAGCCTGAGAGGGTCTTCCTCATGGTGGCACAGCTGAGAATCCCCAACACTCACAATGTTAAATCATTTTGGTAATGGCCTCTATAATCCTTTTTCTCTTTTTCTATATAAAACAATGTGATTAATTACATTACAGTAATACTACCGGTAAAATCAGAAAGTATCAATGGTATATGGGTTCTACTGTTAAACTCAATGAAATCAAACTATTTCAAATGGCTGTTCAACACCAATGTTAATGAATGATTGAATATTAATGCTCTGTATCACTTTATTCTGCATATTTCCTGCTTCATCAATAAAGACAACTTTGCATGTGAAGTGTGTTTGCTTCAGTCTCTACAAAATAGAAACTTTACTTTGAGTATTTTAAAGATCCCATATTATAAAAAGTGAGATTTCCATGTCTTTTATATCATAAAGTAGGTTTAAGTGCTATATAAATACAGTAAAAATATCAAAAACGCTCAATCCAGAGAAATATTCAGAAACTGTGCTTTTGAAACAAGCTGTCAGGATTTTTGTCCATTTGTGATGTCACAAATATACAATATTTAGACCATTTCAAAGTTTTAAACATAAACATTCTAAATGTGTCCCAGTTTATTTCCTGTTGCAGCGTATGTAATTAACATCAGCTGACAGGATGTAAACATGGACCCAAACTGTTGCCTAGCAACGCAATTCCTTTGAAATGCACTTAAACGGAGCGTTTCAGACAGAGGGTAAATACAGGTTTTTTCAGACAGAGAGTATGAGAAACAAAAAGGTTTTTTTGAACATTACAGCATGTAAACATGTTCTAGTAGAAACCTAAAATATAATGAACCTGAAAATGAGCACGATATGGGACCTTTAATGTATTTTCATCACCTTATTCCCATCATGCTGACAAACCAGGATCCATATATATCAAACTGCTAAAAGGGACATTTTTATGTGAAAAATGAAAGTACAAAAAAGTAATTGATATTGTTCACAGAAAAGTTCTAAATCAACAAGGGTAGTCAATCAATTAAAATATTTAATTGTGATTAATTGCACATTTTTTATCTGTTCAAAATGTACCTTAAAAGGAGATTGGTGAAGTATTTAATGTTCTTATCAACACGGGAGTGGACAAATATGCTTGCTTTATGCAAATGTATGTATATATTTATTATATGAAATCAATTAAAAACACAAAAGAATGACAAATATTGTCCAGAAACCAAATTTAACATAAAAATGGAGCTTTGGAGCGTTATTTAGCCTCCTTCCTGACAAGCTAGTATGACATGGCATCTAGCTTTAAAACTGAGCCCGCTACAACCTAAAAATCTCAAGTTGTGGTAATGCGTTAATGAAACTGGCGAATTCGCATGAAGTTCTATGTTAGAACATATAGCCTATCCTTCTTTATTCTGCAAATCAGCTACACTGTATATGATAATAGTGTCATGGTCTTGGGTTTTTGTTTAGTCTGTTTCCTGTTTTATTTTGAAAGTTCACTCCTCATGTGGCATGTTTGGATTTTACTTCCTGTCTTTGTGTGTTTTCCCGCCTTTTCGATTGTGTGCCCAGCCCTGATCACGTTCACCTGTCACCTCATTAGTCCTGCACTCACCTCACATTCCTGCTCACCTGTAGTATCGAAACTTCTCCAGTCAAACTGTAATCGATCCTTTTTGTGCCCTGATCTAGAAAAGAAGGACCATTTGCTTGTAGCCAATCACCACAAGCGTTGTTTGTTTATTGCGGCGTGTGATTGGCCCACTACCGCAGCAGCTATAACCCGTAGCACCGGATTTACGTGCGTGAACACCGAGGTGTCTGAGCCGACGGCTAGCAGCTATCGGTGCTAGCAGCTATCGGTGCTAGATCAAAGGGGATAAAAAGTCCTGCCAAGCACAATATGCCCTTGTGATTTTATTCAAAGCAGGTATGACTTACACGGAACTGAAAATATCAGATTTTATTTTCTCGATACATACTTCCTCAAAGTCCTGCCAAACACCAAGCATGCTCCCAAACCACGCTCTACATTTTTATTGTAATCAATCTTGCCTAAATATATGTTTAGAATGAAAAAAATATCCACCGTGTGGATAAAGAGAGGGTAACTGTCGTAATGAACACCACAGCATATGAAACAAAAGTTAAGACGAGTGCATTTATATTAGGGATGTACCCAAATCTGAATATGTTATTCAGGAAAGCACAGATGATGTGATGGAAACAGATTTTTCTTCAACCCAAAGTTGCTTGTTATTATTCAGCGGGGAAAAACAGCCATGATTGACATGTCAGTTATGTATCTTCAAATCCATTCATATAATTGTGGATATCATTCTGTTTGCAATGTAGGACTTTGATTTCTCTAACTAGTTGTTTCATTTACTACACATTATTGAACCGAATTGGTTCCTTCGAGGTGATACGTGTAAATGTATTAAACCTTTCGAGTTTTTCTACTTTTTGCAAAATGGTGTCAGTTTCTCTGGGACACATGCATGTTCGATACATCAGACCGGAACATACGGGTACTTTGCAAAAAGTCAAGACGCCCCCTTTTGGGGGATAGAAAACCAAAGATCCCATCGACTTCAATACAATTTGACGTGTGTTTGGATTGTAATTTTGCATTCAGCTCTTGTCATACAAATGTTTGTTTTATACGCATGTCTAATAATTATTTTGTGACCTTGCCTGAACCTGAGCATTCGCGATACCATAATAAATTAAGGTTGATTGTAGTGGCCGGATATTGCTTATCCAAACTTCTATACACATCTGATTGAATCACGTTAGGTTAAGTGTTTGTCTGTACATAACCAGCCTGTTAATAGCCAACTGTTTGACCTTTGATGTGGTATTTGGAAATAGAAAAATTCTTTGGAATATGACTCTTCACAGTTAATTATTGCACAAGGACTGACCAACTGGGAGGACAATGGCAACAGTTAGAAAGAAAGATTCTTTGGAATAAAACTGATTGCACAATGACCGACCAACTGGTACAAGGAAGTAATAAAAGAATAAGCAAATAACTGAAAGTTAAGAAAATAAGACGAGTTTTAAATTGGAATTTAAAGGCTTCAACTGTCTTATATTAGCAGGAAGGTTATTCCAGAGGAAGGGGACATGATAGGAACTCTGGGGACAGACAGGAGTCCTGTATTCTGAGAGAGGACAGCACAGGATGCAATATTTGGAATATGTTGTTTCCTCTTTTTCTATATAAAACAATGTGATTATTATATTACAGTAATACTGCCGGTAATATCAGAAAGTATCAATGGTATATGGGTTCTACTGTTAAACTCAATGAAATCAAACTATTTCAAATGGCTGTTGTTCAACAATGTTAATGAATGATTGAATATTAAGGCTCTGTATCACTTTATTCTGACAACTTTGCATATGAAGTGTGTTTGCTTCAGTTTCTACACAATAGAAACTTCATTTTGAGTGTTTTCATGTGTTTTCATCATCTTATTCCCATCATGCTGACAAACCAGGGTCCATATTTATCAGACTGCTAAAAGGGACATTTTGGACTCAAAATAAAGTAAAAATCCTTTGCTTTTATTACTCGTGAACCCAAGATTAAAACTTTCTAATGGGTAAGAGTTAGGGTTTGCTCCTCTCTTGCAGCGTGTTTTCCTAGCGGTTTTTAGACACGCATAAAAGTTAAAATATTACAATACAATAAATTAAATATTAAAATACAATACCCTCCCACCGTAACCTCCTGTCTTCATGGCATTTGTCTCTCTTTATACTAACTGGTTACATACAAATTGATTTTGAGGGATATATATGACAACATTCACTTAAAGGTAAGATATGAATCACTTTTGGCTATGTATGAATTTCTTTGGAAAATGAGTCCTCACTGGTAGTGATTGCACAATGAGCCAGAGCATCTCTGTTCTCTATATAAAGGCAGCTAACTTGTGGTCAAGTACAACAGAATTCAGAAGACCAGCTGACTTCTTACTGCCGATCACCGACTGTCAACAGACACGTAAGTCTTTAAGAGTTTATTATTTCCTTGATGTGGACCATTCATTTTTCTATTTCAGATCATGCACTGGTCAGTTTTGAGGTTTGAGGCTATTTTGCTTCAATAACATGTCTTCTTTCAGACCAATGGAAAGAAAACATCCAAAATACACTTTTAGGTGTTTATTTTATTACATTTTGTCTATTTGTGTCTGTAGATTTCTCCTAAATTCACCCAAAAGTTAGCATTAGATAATGCTTAATTTACATATTTAAACATAGCATTTCAGAAAACTTGTAATACAAAAAATAGTTGTCTTAATGTAGTTATCAACTGGGGAAGTTTCATGGTGATATCTATTAGTTAAATATTTTACCCTATTCACCTGTAGTGTTTTCAAAATGTAATGAATTTCACAATCCATATCTTTAAAAGCTGTTTTCTCAAAATGAGTTTTTTCTCAGACTCTGAGTCAGAAATCTTGACTTCAGCAGCACTTACATCCACCAAACTTTCCAATTTCAGTCCTATTTATATTATGAAGGTTTTTACTGATGGGCGTGTTCATATATCATTCATAGCCTAATCTATAGAACATTTTATTATTAAAAACATGGTTAAAATGAATTATTTTTTATGGCTGTTGACAGTGTTTTCTGATTTATGGAGTGATACAAAGAGATATCCGTAGATATCTGTAGATTCTCTCCTCATTTTACAGCTTAATAATACACTACAAGATGTTTCTGAAAACATTTTATGCAAGAAATAGAAAAATAAATAGTTCCCGAGTGATTGACAGCTGCCTCCGTTGAATGAACAGCCAATAGGAACGCTCTCTCTCTGAAATGACCTGTGATTGGTCAAAGTCTTCCGTCACGGTTTAGAGTTTTTAAAGTC
>CAKALU010043673.1:0-27079 GCA_916700995.1 Hozukius guyotensis
CATGGCGCATGATGTTTTACAGCCAAGTGAACATTGCAATGTCAAAAATGAGAAATCCAACCGGAAGAATGGTGGAATCACAAAATGTGATGAAAACCATTTCATTAAAAAAAAAAAAAAGGATTATTTTTTTGTTGATGTTAGAATTCAGGACATTATAGAAATGCTCCTTTGCCAAGGCTGAAAGCTAAAGGTTGAGGTGAACAGCATTTACAGTAGAAGGTAACGTCTGCCAGCAGAATACTAATAGGCCTATGGGTGGAAGCTTGTGTCCATTGTGTCTCCACTACTGAATGCTGAAGACTTTTCCTGACTTTGTTGTTACAGCTGACGCACAAAAAAAAATAATTCACACTATTTTTGGTGATTTTAAAATCTTGAACTGATTGTTTATCTGTAAATTTCAAAAGGAGATGAAAAGATGATGAAATCTTTTAAAAAGTGCATCAATTTGGATATTAATATTCCCGAAAATTTGACCTGTTGAAGCAGCCTGGTCTCCTAAAAATTATGTTCCCAAACAACAAAACTGCATTGTCAATTACATTTCGAGGGAAACGTACATTCTGCGAGATTACGTTTGTTTTTTGACGAAATAGATTTAAAATACTGATTTCACACCAAACCATGATGTTTACTAAACCTAACCAAGTAGTTCTGTTGATGTTTGCTAACCACAAGTTTAAAACTGCAATTGTGACACATGAGAAAATACGTTTTCCTGGAAACGTAATTGAGAATGCATTTCAGCTGCATGGGAACATTTTGTAGGAGACAGGGTGGTTGAAGAAGTACTCTTTTAAAAGAGACAAAAGCATTGTGCAATATCACTGACATTATCAGAAAGCTGCCAATCATAACCTTGCTCGGTCTCAGCTGTAGAAAATGTCTCCCTCACACAAGTGTTTGTGTTGCATCAGCCTTCCTGTTGATCCAGAATCCAGTCTGTGATTGTGCCCGAGCTTGGAAAACACACAGCAGAGATGTGGTGCTAACAGACAGGAGCCCAAGGGACGTGCAAAAATCTGGCATCTGCTCGGCAGGCTGGAAATTCATAAACCAAATCCAGAATGCATTTTAAAGCCAGCTGCCGCTGACGGCTGCGACATGACAGAAAGGCGGTCGGGAGGCAGAGTCAGTCACGAGGATCGCGGTGCTCTGTTCAGCTCGGCTCAGCTCTTCTGTTAGTCTAGCCTCTCCGGGGAGGACGGGAAGCTTGATTTCCCTGATGCTCGCTGATGAGATCTCAATGCTTAAAAACCCTATAGGTCGCTGAAGGATAATCAAGTCAAACAAGATAAAAAAAGAATGATTGGTTAACATTTGAATGGCAGTGATTACAGTAGGCAGCCTTTGTCTCAGTCTATTAAAACCTCTGGAAGAGAATCTGTCAGGCTGTTACAGAGTCCCCACTATCAGCTCTCAGTATTGTTTCAGTGGTAATGAATCTGCAATCACTGTCATGGTTTAACTGGTAGAGAGCACATGCTGAGGTCCCTGCTGCCTCAGACAGCCCAGGATAAAACCACATACACACAAAGATGTTCAGTTTGAATCTAGGCCAGGACCTACACTAATAGAGTAGAAACTGCTAAAGTGAAAATGTACATCCTCACATTTTGTGAAAGAGTTGAAAGTTGTGATGCACAGTCGCACAAAGACTGTTGAATTTTCCGGTTTGAATTCTGGACTTGAGGGAAATGAGTAAGAATTGCTTTCTCTCTCTCTCTCTCTCTCTCTCTCTCTCTCACGAAATCAAATAAATAAACCCCCGAAAACAAATACAATATTAACATTAAAGTCACTCATTGGTCAACTGTAGACCAAGAGAAGTTGCTCCAAGCGTCGCAGTCTTACTTTGATGACCTGTTCACATTTCTCACTTACCTGATATCAAGTCATGCAGATTGTTTATTTTTTTTATTTGCTAATATTTAGAGATATTTGCCTCTGAGATTTCGGCCTAGAATTTGAATAAAACGGAGATGAATGGAACGTAATTTGTAGACACGACACCTAAAAAATGGCATGCTATTCATACGTTTTCCCATGAGATCACGTTGGTTGGAGCGCCACAAACTAAATTCCATTCGCCATTCCGTTTAAGAGTCGAATATCTCAAAACGTGGTCAAATAAAACGTGAAAAAATATGTGTTTTCTGTCATTTCAGTGCATATAGCGTCATTTTCTGGCTAACTGGGGGCGCCGCTAGAAGCTGCAGACACAACACTGACATATTATCAGCTTATAAAGCTGATATAGCCTATCGTATGTTTGCCAATTTACACATCCAGCAGACACAGAGCAGCATTAGCATTCATTTGGAGTTGTGTTGTGTCTGGACACCTGAGCCAACAGTCCAACATTCACTCTCTTTTTAGGTTTTGTTTTCCTCATACAGATACCTGGCTCTTTAGCTGCCAAGAGCTCCACTATGATGTATGTCTACCAGCTGCTAACTTTGCCTGTCTGCTGCTTGGTTCTGGCCATACAGTGGGGTTATCACAGCTTTTTGCTGAAAGCAGCAAAAACAAGGCTCATGAGAGTCATGAGAATGACCCAAAAAAGTAAAGTTGCCGGCCATAACACTAAAACATTGAGTCAGGTGATATTTCTCTGTAAGTTTTTTCACCACACTGTAGAAACATGGCAAACTCTTTGAAAGGGATCTACTTATATGTAGATATAAATGGCTCATTCTAAGGTAACGAAAACGCAACGATGATCAGTCACTAAAGAAAACATACTTATTAATATTATATTCCATTTCTGCCAATAGATCCCCCAAAATCCTACTGGTCATACACTGGTCCTCTAAATCTGTCCTGAAAATATATCTGAGGGTGTAAATTGAACTTTTAGGTCAGTTTTTTTTTTTTTATAGGCAGTGTGCACAGCATTACAAAGGGAAGCACTTTTCACTACACACACACTTCTTTAGCAAAATGGCTGAACAGAAGACGCTAACGTCTGCACACACATGCAAGTACAGTTAAAGAAGTAATTACAATGAAGAAGTAATTTCAGGGTTAACAAATGAACTCAAGCGTTGGCAAAAGGAGTAAATAGTATTAGCCTTCTTGCATTCATCGGGGGAGTGTAGTCTATACAAGCACACGTTCCACCTCAGCCACATTTCAATACACCAGACGGTCATTAAATGTGCTTTTGCCCCATTAATTATCAATTTATAACCTCAGATTCGGCTCAAAGATCCAGTGTGTAGGATTGCGGTGGATCTATTAGCAGAAATGGAATATAATATTCATAACTATTTTTCCATTAGTGTATAATCACCTGAAACAGTGTGTCCGTTAGCTTAGAATGAGCCCTTCATATCTACTGTACATAGGGAGTGGGGTCCTCTTCACAAAGTCCGCCATGTTGCTCCTCCATGTTTCTACAGTAGCCCAGAATGGACAAACCAAACTCTGGCTCTACAGAGAACCTTTCACGTTTTTACGTTACCTGAAGGCCACCGTAGTTCTCCGACACACTTGAGAAACTAACGTGACGTGAGGCGCAGAGTTCAAAACCGTGGTACAGCCAACTGCCGCCTGACTTCTGCTGCTCCTAAAGTAGTGTTATTATGGTATGGAAGGTCTCTGGGCGAGGCCAACGGCGTTACCACGGTTTTACACTCGGCGGGTCACGTTATCACAGTTTTGGAAAGAGAGGGGTGAGACTCAATCTGCAACAACCACACCACTAGATGCCACCGAATCCATCACACTATCCCTTTAATCCACTGCTCACATCCTCTTTATGAATACATGAGACAGTGGAGAACTGTGAAACACAGAAGTGCTGCTGGAAATAATCATGACTCAACCTTTGATGGATAAACAAAAAAAGAAAGACAATGAGCCGGACATCTAACCAGTGTCCGTCCCCCATTACCTGAAAGGCGTGTGGCGTGTCATCCACACAGTAGACCCGCAGGCTGTAGCTCATGGAGCCGGCCTCCACGCTCCCAAACACCGCCAGCTTCAGCCTCTTGACGGCAGCCTGCGTCAGGGGCTCGCCCACCAGGGCGTACGAGCCCGGCTGGTTCAGAAGCAGGTGGCAGCTCGTCGAGTCCATCAGGCAGTAACAGGAAGTGGACTCCTCCTCCACCGACATCACTTCCTGCAATAAAGCACAGCGGTATAGTCCCCATGAAGACACAGTAGGTATCTCTCTGTCTCAGTTGTGGTCTGATAAACTCATAAAATTCATCAGATTCAGTGCCCTAAATCAGCCGCTGCATTGAGGCTTTTGTCATACGGATGTAGACGTGGTTTCATCTCTCAGCGCCTTGCCTACTTTTTTAGCATTTTTCAAATGTATGCAGTCCTTTAAAGGGAAATTAGTACAATCAACTGATTAATAGGTAAACCTGGGCTCAACCTCCAATAATCAGAAATAGTCAGACATTTTCATCCATTTCCTTCCACACAGACTTTGCTGCTGTGAAGCCCACTGTGGAACTAAATATTCATGCCCAGAGCTACATAGATATGACTAGAAATATGTGCAAATGAACTTGTGTATAATACAGTAGAATGTATTATGGATTGAGTTCTGGTTCACTGCTGTTGAATACTGGTATCATAACACTGGTTTAAATCACAAAGCAAAAAACCCACACAGGTTGTCAGCAGTCTCCCGAGAATGTGAAAACCATTCCCTACATGAGTGATGGTTTTAGTACATAGCAGAACACAAAATAGTCATTAGGAACAATACAGACTGTTTTATTTATGAGATGACAACAGCAGCCAGGAAGCACTACATTATGTCCAACTGGAATGAAGGAATCTTATAATGTCCTGTCTTTCCTTTAGAAAAAAAACTAAAACTCTGTTGTTGTTTTTTGCAACGAATGAGTCAGCTCATTCGAACAAACGCTGTTTTAAGTTCTCTCCGTCGAGCTCATTTTCGTGACGGAAATCATGAATGATTTGTCACCAATTCCAGAGAGGATCCCAAACTTCACTTCAAGGAAAATACGCTTGAACAAAAAACTGCAAATGTTATGTCATCTACTGTATGATGAGTAAATATTTGTTTTCACCCACTTAGGAGCCAAAAGGTGAGATTTTTTCCAGGCAGAGAAAAGGCACCAAATTCACCTTCAAATATCTTCCTGTCATTATCCAAACCGTCTCACAATATCGTCACGCACTACAGTATGTTGCGAGCCCCATCCTTGCAAGCGGATCAAATCCATGAACTACATGTGATTATGCAATTTAATGAGGAGCTGAGAGACCAAACAGCATGCTTAAGCGCAGCCTGAGGGGGAATATTTATTCCCTTTACAGATAAGTTAACTGGCAGTATGGCAATCTAAAGTCACGTTACCGGCCGTCATGTCCCGCCTGTTCACTCACATCAACACTGACATAACCACATAACTACAATTCTTTATATAGTGTATTGACTTAACGTGTTTTGCGACAACATGGTAATGACAAGAACAACAGCTGTCCCTTTCACCTCACAGTATCTCTTCCTCTTTTTTTTCTTTCAAACACACACAACAACACACTGGGCCCTGATTTATTTTCTGTTGGCAAATACAGTTTATCAGCTCATACATTATAATCAGGCACTGTATCGCTCAGTGAGATGCAAACGTAATGTGAGAAATGTTAGCACCGTGTTCAGCCACGGCAATATCAGGTGTCTGGATTCCTTCTGTGAATACTTTATGTTAATGCATTTTTATACTTATGCTTTCCGCATCCTCATAAGCACAGCTTAACACACCGCAATATGGCACTGAATAACAATATAGTGAGTCTGGAAGGGGCTGAGGAGTCTTCTGTGGGTACTGTGTATTCTAATGACAGCTGAAATAAGGGTATTTTAATGGCACTGTGCATTTGCAGGTATTATGCATCGTCACCCCCCTCTCTCTAACTTCAGGTTAGACCTCAATGGTAAGTCATTATTTCTAACCAAGGAGCTCTGAGGATCTCTGCACCCTTTTAATATTAGAGTGAAATCTCAAAGCGACGTGAATCTCGCATTCATTCACTTTCCCTCCCGTCTCCCTCCTCATTCGCAACACTCGCACATCTTGAGAAATTGCCCTTTTACACTGAAAAGGAAATCTTTTTTGTCACACAATAGCAAACCTAGAATGCTTATAAAAGGCGAGGTTAGGTAAACATGAGCTGGAACTCAAAGGAAGGAGGAAGAAAGTATACAAGCTGACAGAAAGTGGTGACACCTGGGTGAGCAAACAAGATGTCGCCCAAAGAGCCCTTCAAAACAACATTAATCTCTGACTGAATGACCTGAAGAGAGTCGACAAGGTTTCGAATCTTACAAAGATGGAAATGTGAAAGATAGAACAAATGAAGGAAGAGCGCAACTTCTGTTTCTGGCATCTACTTAACACAATTTCATGTCTGTGAGTTACGTACTGAGAAGGGTCCTGTATGAGTGGGTTAGTCAGCTACGGTGCCCTTTGGGCTCAATCTCTGAACCCATCAGCTGTCGGTCTGACGACGATTTAGCCTCTGGGGGGGTAACGGCAAATATATTTTGGGGTTTCTGGTGTAGCCAGCGGATATAAGGATATCAGATAACGGGCCGAGACTTCCTCTTTCATTGATCATCTTCCATCATTGTTTACAGTCCGATTATAACCTTGAGGAGTTTTAGGTCCAGACGACATCTCGGCTGATCTCTATAAACAGATATATCTGCTATGAATGCAGACACACAAAGATAATAAAAAGCTAAATCATCGTCCCCAATGAGTTCCACCTCTTTTACTCTTCACACGGACTGTTTACCTGCATTCAACCGAAGCCTGTGATTGGTCAATACTACTCAGACTAAACCAGAATGCTTCCGATACCGTAATCTTGTCCCGTTGCCTACAGATTTTTACCTTGCACGGCAGGTGGATTCTTGTGATTTCACAAGATTATGCGAATATCCATCTCGTCAGGCGTCAAGTAATGTGTTTGTGTCTGAATCCACGGTGGTTCAGATAAATCAGCGTCCTGTGAGGAGCTACTAGCAGCTATACGGCCGTGGTTTAGGTGCCTGTGACGACACAGAGACTGTTGGTTCTAAACAACAACAGCGGCTCCTGAAGAGGTTAGCATAGCTGCTGCAGTAGCATCAGTTTTATCAGAACTGGAGAGTATTTCTACATTGACAGAAGAGCAAAGAACGACATCGAAGGCTTTTCTACATGTAAAAGATATTTCTCTCTTCTCCCGACTGGCTTCGACAAAAGTCTGAGTGACAGATGGTTCAAGTGCCTGCCCTTTTCCAAACAGTTACGCAGGTTCTGTGTCACCATCTGGCGTGTCAGGTTATACAGATTCTGCATTCATATTTCAACTTTGTAGCTTTAGCTCACTTTTAACAAGTTCACATCACCATGGTAACCTATGCTGCATGGTAGGCTTGGGCGGAATCTGTTTTTTCATACTTTCCTACCTTCCTGATATTTCCCCGAAGGTATACGGTATATGACGGCCCGGCCCTTCACTTTAATCAGCAGGCGCCAACAAGCCACGGGAGTTGTTAAATTTATGTACTGACAAATATCCAACACTGTACAAACAATGCACGGCTACATTCACAGCTATAACGTTATACTTGCTCGATCCCTCTCTCTCTCTCAAACGCACACATGCTAATGTTACTGGCATTACACTGGCTGCTGAAAACCTGTTTTGTCTCGTCACCCCAAAAAACACACGGACTTGCTAGTAAACAAACACGTGCGGATTGTAGTTTGAAGAAGACTACACCCAAAACACTCAGTCGCCATCTTTCTGAACTCTGTTACACCATACCAAACTCTGGTGGCGGCTACAATACATCACATCAATACAGCATCATAGAAAAGCAGAGCATCTGTATTTATGGATATATTTATTGAAAATCATACCGTCAGGATTTCTATATACCCTGTTATACCATAATACCGCCCAAGCCTACTGCACGGAAACCTTCTCTCAGCAGGTTTAGTTCAGATAATCAGATCAAAACATGTCGACAACGTGTTTTAAAGCGAAAGGCCGTATTTTACACGTCGGCACCTACGATTCAATACGATAATTGCAACCAGGACTAAAAGACTTTTAACGTGGGTTCGGATCTTAGTTCAAGGGTACCAAACCAAACTTTGCTCGTGGTAAAACAGTGCCGCATTCAGAGGCCGCTGCAGCTCTTGAATATTCTTTATATCAGTCATCTCCACTGTAGAAAAACATTATTCACGACAAAAGCAGACAATGTAGAGAGCAGGCAAATCCGGCTGTTCTTCCTCTAAATAACAAGCTCTTTTAAGCGCTGACAACCACCACAACAGCCAGAGGCAAACTCGTGGTATTCATTATTCTGACCCATGCTCGGCTTGCCAAAACTTTACGTCAGATTTACATTCACATTACCGCCTGGATGAATATTCTCTTCATTACTTGCCCCCCCCCCCTCTCTTGTCTTGTTATCATCTTGCTGGTTACTGCTCAAAAACACAGGCAAATAATGCAAAGTGACGACAGCGACTGGGCTTGTTACGCCTTTGGGTTTGGGATTAAACTCTTGGGACTTCATCCAGACCAGTAAAAAACAATCTTCTTCGCTGGAGGGGAAAAAAAAAAGCAAAAGCTGACATTGTGGAACACACACACACAAAGAGCTGGAAAAATACAATGTGTCCTGTTCCAAAGCATTAGAGCAAAGCTAACACAACATGGAAAATATTGTGTGAGTTGGACCACTTGGTTGTGTTTGGTGTCGATGGTGTGTGTGTGTGTGTGTGTGTGGATGCAAAATGTGTGAAGGCGGTTGGGAGATGTCCGAGGAGGCAAATGGAGAGTTGTGGTCAGCAGAGAAACAATCTCCACGACTCTCCTCCTGATTGCCTCACATCTAAATTCACCGTGCCATGTCTTTCCTGATCCACTAATCGATACTGCTCTTGTCTAACGGCCCCTTATATCCCCCCCCCATGTAACCCCCACCACCACTCTCCCACTGACTGACAGCAGCCATGCCTCTTCCTGGCCATTACACGCTGTAATTGTTTCTTTATTTCCCTCCTGCCGGACCGGCAGTCTTACCTTCATGTGGCCTTATGTCACACTGTGAACCCACAGAGAGCACAAGGCTGGATCAATGAGCTCACCCACAAAGCCCCAACAGTCCTTTATGGCTCACACATAACTCACCTGACACATACCATGCTGACTAACAGGACCTTTTACCACATAAAGCACATGCTGTATATATGAAGGGTCAGCAAACAGAGGGAGATAACAGAGTCAACAACCTCATGTCAAGGGACATGTCTTAAACGTCGAAAAACACACTGTCCTACGCTGAGAGAAATCTGTTACTGTATGGAATAGTAAAAAAACAACAACATAAAAGGAAACTATGGCAACCAATCTTGATGTTAAATGCAACCCAGTCTCACAGGAAGGCGTATAAATATCAGGACATTACACGGACAATTTTGCATTACTCATTTTAACCTTTTCACGTGTCATTTGTACGCCACGCAAACGTACGCGGTTAGGTTTAGGCAAGAAAACCACTTAGTTAGGGTGAGGGAAAACGTCATGGTTGGGCTTAAAATAATCAAGTAGAAGACGTTCGTAAAACAACGTAACACAACTAAAGCAAACACGTCAGAGACGTCAATAAAAAAAACACATGACAAACGTCACTAACGTAGCTTACAAAAAAAAACACTGGTCAACATCGGTCTCAAACAGCGGTCTCCTGGTTAAAAGTCATGTGTTTGTTGGATCCATCCACATCTCCACCCGGCTTTCTCACTTTTTATACTACGCCGGTCTTATCGTAGCATTTATAATGTGGTATATTGCAGTCAGTGCAGGATACATGGCGTACAAATGACATGCGGAAATCAAGAAAGGCGTACTTATTGCACGCTAAATGCTTTGCACATTATCGTGGCATTCATACGCCTTTTCGTGCAAACGGGCTGGTTAAATGACATCTAGCTGCCCATACTGGAAAAGACAGAAAACACCGTAAACTATGCTTAGTCCTGCTAGCATTGTATCTCATCTGAAGTGAGACAGGTGGAAACAGGTTCCATTTAAATACTGCCTCACTATAAGAACAATGGATTAGCTATACTGTTGTTTATGGAGCCATTGTTGACTCCAGCCTTCAATATGGTGATGCTACATGGTGACATCACAGCAGCACCTCAATAGCACATATACTTATAAACTGTGACTGGTCTTTTTTGGTATTTACTTTATCTACAAAATCTGCACTTTAATATCATTTATAGTCTAGTCTAGTGAGGTGTAACAGGCTTTGTACTGCATCCATAAACAGTGGAAACACAAACAAAGTTTGGTGGGTTTATTCTGCCATCATTCCTGTTGACATTTAGCTCCAAAAAAAGAGTAGAGCCATTGAGGAAAAAAGAAAACGGAGGAGAGCGAAGCGCCACGTCTGAGCCGAGCAAAGATCTCGATGGGCTGTACTCTACTTGACATTTGTGGACCTGCAGCTCTCACCTCCCATTTGCTGTCCTGGGTTTTCCTCTTGAGCTGGATGTTCCAGTTCTCGGTGTCCACCTCGGCGCAGTGAGCGATGGTCATGGCCACTGGGCAGAAGAGGTCCAGACCCGGGGGACCGTATGTCACCTCTGGGCCCAGGAGGATTTCACAGCCTTCCAGTGTTTGGACACTAAACACACCATGACACACACACACACACACAGGCACACACAGAGAGAATGAGACACACTGTAAAAAAATACTGCGAATAAAAAGAAGTTGTTGTCCTAGTGTGAAATGCTTAATGAAGCCTGTTCTTTATTTATTTATTTTGAAATATCGCTAACATGATCCATAATCTGTGATTATCTGATATTATCAGCTTGATAGTGTGAGAGCCGACTAGTTGCTGTTCTTAACCAAAGTGTGTAGAAGCAGACAAAACTCTGGTCCCTTTTTGACAACAGCCGCTAGATGGCGCTGCGGTAGCGCTGCCGCCATTTTGGACAGAAAACGGCGATGAATCTGCGGCCATGGATGTATAAAGAGACGTCTGTAAATCAGAGGATAATTAGGTAAATCAACTTCCCAGTACAAACACTTAAATAGCCCTCATTTAAATCTTTAACTTCCATTTATGTCCATTGCTCACGTTATGCTCCTCTGGGAAACGGCCGGGCAAAAAAGTTGAATAAATAGATAAGTAAGTAAGTAAATAATTATAATAGTATGCATCATTTTAAATTGTTCAACAAAGACAATTTCAGTAGAGACATTAAATATGACAATACAATATAAATAATTTAGTTTTACTTTTGTACGGCTCTTTGTAGGCGGACGATTAACTGGTGTCCGTTAGTCACTTTCAGTCCAAAATGGCGTAAGCGTAGCTCTGCTGT
Organism: Hozukius guyotensis; assembly: GCA_916700995.1. Classification (NCBI taxonomy): domain Eukaryota; kingdom Metazoa; phylum Chordata; class Actinopteri; order Perciformes; family Sebastidae; genus Hozukius; species Hozukius guyotensis. The sequence goes on from CAKALU010043673.1 coordinate 11,406, forward strand.
AGAGACTTTATCTTGTTTAAAAATGTGTGTTTTCCAGCCTGAAAGAAATGAGCGCATCCGATATGTTGGGAATAACTCCTCGTTGCAAAGAAAATGTGACCACCACAACTACAGCAAGTACGGTAATTCAACATTGTTGAACCAGGTAGAGGATCTCTAAACTGTGACGGACCCTTAAAACTGACACGTCATCATACCTAAACGACAAAATAGGTTGTTTGTCAATGACTCCCAAAATGACTTATATATGACTGCCAGAGAGTACCAGCAACATGCACACATTGGTTAGGTTTAGGAAAAGATTGTGGTTTGGGTTTGGGTTAAAATAAGTATGTCTATGACGTAACTTAGGTTATGTATGTAAGTTAAGTATTATATGTACGTGACGTATGAGTGGGCCAATGTTACGTGAGTGAACTTATGTATGTAAGTCAAAAGAAGTCACGTTTCACATGGGACACGAACAGCGGTTTCCTGGGTGAAAGTCCTGTGTTTGTTTGACCCAAACATCCGCCCAGACCTCCTCCCTATGCAGATTTTGACGCTCTTTATACTACGTCACCTGACTTCCTCCTTTGCTTCCGTCATAATTACTACGGCCACTTAGAGTTCGCCGCCCAACAATAAATGTAAATATGGGTCATATAAGTTGCTTGTACAATTGACCTGTACGCATATTTTTATATTTTTGGTCTCCTCTAAACAGACAGTAGAATATTAGCTTTTGCCTTTGTTTTCTCTTCCAATGAGTTTGGCTAACTTTGGTGGTTGGTTTATAACTTTTCTGATTGATTTCTTGTCCCGTCAGATGTCTATTATTAAGTGATGTCTCCACATTCCCAGATAATAAAAATACATCAGTATTAATTATTGGAAATGTTGGCCATAACTACAAAATAATATCCAAGTTTTAATAAACCAGAATTATTCCTCAATGTACAGGACATTTCATATTGCATATAGATACCACTGTCCACATCCCCTTCTTCTTTCTCATCCTCACTCATTTCATTCCCTGGTGTTCAGAGATTGCTCATTATCTTTCTGTAAAAAAAAAACAGACTCTCGTCGCTGTGCAGCTCCCTGGATACAGCATGACACCGGCACCATGGCGGGTATGGATGTGACTCCCACTGAGAACAGCCATGCTATAAATGTATGTTCTCGCTGTGCTGCTTTCGGATAAAAGCATCCCTTTAAATGGCAGATGATAGACAGCGGAACTGGTTGTCTACTTGAATTGCGAATTATAAAATCTTAATTGTCTTAACAGCCTCAATAATGATACTCCAGCTCCATTTAATTCTTTTGACATTCTTGAAAACCTTTTTTTTTTTAAATAAAAAGACATGTTATGTGAGCATCTGAGCTATTACAGTAGCATATCTGAATTAAAAGCCGCTTCACGGTAAATGCTCTTTCCGGCGCTGACATCCACTCCAGACTTTCCAATTATGGCATCAACATCTGACCTACCATCTCACTGCACAACCACCTCACCCACATCCCCATGTCTCTTAGCTCACAGTCAGTTTTTTGCTGTTATGTCAACAGCATTCCTGCTCTTGACTGGTCCGGAGAGAGCTCTCCATCCCTCAGCCAACAGCGCTGAGCCTGATCACACATTTAATGTAAAGTGTAGGCAGGGAGCAGATTACCTGCTCCTTAAGTAGCCTACAACTCGGACCCAAGAGTCCGGCAGCAGCCTCAAAAGAAGCGTCCGAGGCTCGCAGACTCTCTCAATTCCACTTGTCATCACGATGAAGGGCTCTATACGGCAGCTACTTGAGCCCCTAGATGAGGTGCATTATTTAAAGTGAGCAATGACTCACTCCTCGGGGACCCGGGGAGCCGTGCAAAGTGGCAGATTGGTCCAGCAGAGGAGGCGGCGGCGGGCTTAATAAATGCACACATTAGCATGCTCCATTAGCTTCACCTTTATTTACTTGTAGTCTCCCACCTGCTTGTCCCACTGTGCCTTTGTCCATTTTTAAGTTGATGCCGACACCTTACGTGGCGCGCGGATACATTAATCAAACAGGCATCTAGAGGTGAAGCTCCGCGCATCGCTGCAACTATCTAGCAAAGACGTTGCAGTTTTAGTTCTCCCGCTTTGATTCATTCATAACTCATCTATCTTCTGCTACTGCCTCCTTTTAACTGCAAAGCATTCATCACAACAACTTCAGTAATCAGGGACTGACAAAGTTACTTGATTGAAAGAACAGCTCTGGTAACAATAACTTAAACTAATCACCGATCTGTGGCACTGTGCTTTGATTTATTATACCATCATAATGACTATTCAACTTTGATTCATGTCTAAACCCAGGCATCGGGTGTTCTGCTATCCACTTGACAGGGGAAATGAGTGTAAGCAACCAGGCTAATCACTTGAAACAACCCACCATGCTATTTGGTCACTTCTCATTGAGAGGGCCACTCAGATCACGAAAAATAGCTTCTGAAATCACTGAACAAGTTAAATAAATGCTTGAAGCACCTGTGCAACTGGCATACAAACAGTGGTATATTTTACCCGTTGCCAGCATTATTGTGTATTTTTCTTGCTTTTGCACTGCATACAGTGATTCTTGACTAGATAGACTACACTACTATTACTATTCATCATGACAATTTGGGATTTTTGCCATAGCAATGTGTAACATCTGGCCAGAATTTTAATCTAAAATGTTCAGAAAATGACCTAACATCATCACCAGAATATGAAAAGGTTACAGTGTTGACTTTATCTCAAAGACGTCTACGTATGGTGTTGCAGAAATGAGCCTGCTAACCAGCTAGCCCCAGTTCGTCCTGTCTTGTCATAACCACTTGTTCCTCTAAGAGGTGATAGTGAGTCACTGTAGCGTCCAGTCTGACCTCAGTCCAACATGAGAGGACCAAGAAGTAGACCTGCCCCGAGGGCTGCTCAATCACCTTTAAGGTGCAGGGTCCGTGTACATTTTAATAGTTTGTTTATTGGATTAAATCCAAAGTGGCAGAAATGAGAAAACAACTCATATTTTCGTTTCGTCCTCGCCGCCACCAGGAGACCATTTTATCCGGGAGGACGGCAGCGTCTTCGGGAGACAGACCTTCAGTTAGCAGTTAGCTGTAGCAACTAGCATTCAGCCAGCACAAACCCCAGCGCCGGCGGTCTGATCCAAGCCCCCATGAAGAGCGCCGGTCGTTGATGCCAATTTTCGTAGTGGCCAAACGGCGGTACTACAACTTCCGTGTCCGTCACGTGATGCCATTGGGCCCAAAAAGACTTTTTCCCATAGACTTACATTGGGAAAGAGACGTCTGTAACTCAGCGGATGAATGTTTTTTAAGGTGAATCAACTTCCCAGTATGAACACTCTAATAGCCCCCAAAAAGTTGTAAAATGCACTAATAGCTGAATTCAGAGTTATTTTCCTTCCTCCGTTCATGTGAATGAGCCCCAGACCGAGGCTGGAGCGAGGGCTGGGAGGCGGGGTTAAAGGAAATGCTACTGCTCCTGCTCTGTGGGTCTAATGGATGAGGAAGATCGCCGGATGATCCGGGTACTTTATCACTCGGCAGTCGAGCCATTTCGGCTTCATGCTCCACTGAGCAACTCTCATAGGAATGAACAGGCGCCTCCAACGCTGTATCCAGTTCTCTTTATACATCCATGGTCTGATCCCAGGGCCCAGCCCGCTGTGACTCCTGGCGCTGAGGTTTGTGCTGGTAAGTTGCTACTGAAGGTCCGTCTCCGGAGCTGCCACGCGCTGTCCTCTCAGTGAAGTAGCCTCCCGTCGGCGGGGAGGACGAGATGATGGTGCAGGTCATTTTCTCGTTTCTGCCACTTTGACTTTAATCCAATAAATCAAAATGTGCACGGCCCATACAGCCACCGTTAGTGACAGTAAACACAAAGATGGCTAACGTAAACTATAGGCCGACGCCACACGTGACGATTATATGATTTTCAGCAGTTTGGTTGGATTTTGCGTATTCCTGCCCTGCTGTTAGTAGTTTTTATAACTGATGACAGTAAGTTTTGATTGTATGGACCCAGTAGTAGAGGTGAAATGCTGCCAGGTATTACACACTGCACCTTTAACTGCTGTTTCAGAGGTTCGTCCACCCCCGTCTATATATTCAGCTGTTATTACAACGTATCAGGCTTATATAGTTACTGGTCATGACTTCATCAAAGGAACCTGAATGCCTCGCACTTTATGGATCACTCTCCAAAGTCTGCTCCTCTAGTTTTAAAGAAGTCAATAAAGGACAGAAATGTGTGTGTGTGTGTGTGTGTGTGTGTGTGTGTGTGTGTGTGTGTGTGTGTGTGTGTGTGTATGTGTTAGCTGAGTCATGGGTCTATTTCAACAGAAAATGGAAAAGATGATGACCACACTGAAAATCAATGTCCAGTTTGATCCCCATCCCTTTAAAACAAACTTTAAATTTTCAAGTTTTTATAGGTGATATTGCCTTCAAGGTAAAGCAATAAAACCTTTAAACATGTCATTAATACAGGTCTTATTTTGAAGATATGTTTGATTTTGTGGTGGGGAATGCTTGGGGAATTGCAATGTCAATCGATGTCGGGCAGCCGGCCCATCTATCTGTTCACACTTTATTTAACGCAAGATATCTCAACAACTTTCCAGATTTCTATGAAATCTGCTGTTAATATTCATGGTTCTCAGAGGATGATGTAATGATCACTTGCTCTTTCCTCTAGCACCACTATTGGGCCAAAATTTGCCCTTGTACAAAATGTAATGGGCAGAATATATTAATATCTAATAAGCACATTCATCCTCACTCAAAGAGGCTTTTCAATTGTGGATGCTCTATATGAGCGGTCCTCCAGCATCACCATCAGTCCTAAATGTAAACTTGTCATTACAAATCAAAAGCTTTAATGTTTGAATTTCCATGATGTGATTATTTCTACTTGTACAGGGAAATACTGAAATCTAGTTAGCCATGAGAAACATCTACAGTGATGTGTGTTTTCTGTTTCTCCTGTGGATTGGTCAGATTTATATGTTTGTGGTTCACATTGTAAGCACAGTAAACATATTGTACTCACTCTGCTATCTAAATAAAACATGTTCGACGGTTGACTGTATCTATGACATTTATAGAAACATGCATAATTATCCCATTTGCGAAAATACAAGGTGTATTTTTACCATATAATCTAAAGTAAAAGCTGGTATTAAATAAACAATAGCAGAGAGATGGCACATCCAATAATATGCTGCTCTGAGTTTCTCTTTTTAACAGAAATACTGTTTTCATTTACAAACTTCTCCATTCCCTTCTAGTTTGCCTTCGCTGCGCTGTGAATGGGGGTTGTATTAATTATGTATAATGTATGTATGTATAATTGTCGTAAAGCTGTTGAAGATATGAAATTAGAAAGATTACACACCCAAGAGTAACATAATTTCTTTGGCTGAATATATTTTTTCTGAAAAAAGGTCCCATGGAGGAAGGGGAGGGACTTCAAATCTCTATGGAATTAATGCTGTGGAAATGTACATTATCTTAAAAATAGCAGGACAACAGCTAAGGAGGAGGAAGGTTTGCATTTACATGAATAGCAAACAACATCAACAGCAAAATAAATGGGAGCAGAGCAGTAAACAGGGAAATGTTTTACTGACACATAATAAAATATATGTATTACTGTCAAAACAGTAGAAATAAAGGCATGTTAGCTAATATAAGACTGTCTCAAAGGAACAGTGTGAAGCATTTTGGGGGATCTATTGACAGAAATGGAATATAATATTAATAAGTATGTTTTCTTTAGTGTATTATCACCTGATAATAACAATTGTTGTGTTTTAGTTACCTTAGAATTAGCCGTTTATATCTACATACCGAGCGGTTTCTGTGCACGGAGTCCGCCGTGTTTCTACAGCAGCCCCGAACGGACAAACCAAACACTGGCTCTAGAGAGGGCCATTCAGCTTTTTCACTTCGACCATCGTAGTTCTCCTACACACTTGGCACACGGGAGAAGTTTCAGTCGGTTGCAATCTGCAACCTCACCACTAGATGCTGCCAGATCCTACACACTGCTCCTTTAAATAAAGGGTCCTTTGTGCGTTAAATAAAGGCCATGGCCACTATGTCAGAATTTATGGTAAGTGTACATTTTTGTGTTTTCAGTTCTCTGTCACAGAGTGTTTGCACTAAAGTAAGTTATTCACATAGAAACATGTCAAAAAAGAATAATAATGAGAGGGTGACCTGTGACAACACTGCATCACATGAGAAACACAGTGTAACAGGCAAGAAGAGGGAACGCCTCTGTCCTCAGCATGCTGTAAATGGAGGGATGGATTCTTCTACCTCTGAAGCAGTCAAACATTTCAGATAAAGATGGATCTCGCTTTAAAGTTTGACAGCTATTATTTCTTAAAGTGTAATGTCACCTTGGCGAGAACATAGAGTTGTGTGCTCTGGACTGAAACCATGAGTGATGTGTCCACCCAGAGATGTGTGCTGTGAGATCTATGGACCATGAGAGCTGATGGCTTAAAGCAGGAGCTGCCACGGCTCTCCGTCCAGAAAAACAGATCAGTTGGGTCAGACACCGTGCTCAGAACTGGAATCTGACTAGAGGGCCAAGCATCCAAGCAGGACGCCATGTCACAGCTACGCGCTGGTGCACTTCTACTGACAACCATGTATATTAGATTATCACTTTAGCCCTCAAACTCTACAGAACTGAATCTGCAATGCACTTTTTGGTGTTCTGACAGTTTTCTTCGTCTGATTTATATAAGAAAACTAAACCGGGAGCATCTAGTCAACAATAAAAAAACATACAGTACTATGACCCAAATGGTCAACTGGGCCTCTTTCAAATAAAGCACACACCAGTTTGGTCATTAAAAGCTCTTTTCCTACCAGGACAAAGCTGTTTCTGCCTCAATAGATCGAGGGATTTATCTTTCAATACAAAGCGCCCCATAAAACCTCGGAGACAAAGGGAATATGTCTGACCTAAGCAAAAACCGCGCCTTCAAAAGATTTAGATGAGCCTGTGAAAAGCTCCAAGAACACATCTTTAAAAAAAAAAAGAAAAAAGGAGGCTTTAATGGAACTCTATCAGGGTGTGGAGAAGTAGGTTGGACAGGGATTGGGCCGGACGCTGCAGCGGGAAAGAAAGGATACAATTCTCGGCATGTCCTCTGGCCTGGCAGGATGAAGACATTGATTGACAGCTAGCGAGATGACAAGCACAACAGACCACAGGGAGAAATATAGGTGTCTACAGTAAACACCCCCCCTGCTCACACACACAGAGATGGAGAGAAATAAGCACTTGAAAAGCTCATCGGTGGTCAAAACCGAATACTGTCAGGTTGGAGCCTGAAATATTTTGAAGCGTTTCAAAGGTGGATAAACCAGCAGGAGGAAGCAGACGCTTTCCGCTGGCAGGTAAGAACGTATAAGAGGAGATGAAGGCAGCTCTAGATCTTCTTGTAAAGATTTATAAAGGCGTCGTGCATTACACACACTATACATTTCGACAACACTGCCTGAAGAGGATTTGCTGCAAAAGCTAGTGATTCATGGGATCTGTGTGCTGTAGCATCCGTAACCCCACTGAGAACAGAGTAGAGCTGCTCTGTGTTCTTTCAGGACCGTAAAAAATAGAATTCTTTGAAAGGGATAATTGACTGACTGCTTTTAAAATTGACTTCAATTACAAAAACTCACATGACAGGTAGAGCTCACTCCATCCGCCGCTGTTTTGCATCTTATTATTTCAGCAGCCCCGTCAAGGCGATCCACAAACACCATTTTTACCCGCTAATGCGTGTGCATTTTGTGGGGTCGCTTTTTTTTTAGTGTGACTTTGTTCAAGCGGAGCTGTGTGAATAAACAGTGACACTTCAGAGAGAAACTGGAAACCCTTGTGGCTCTCTGCAGGGAAGAGCGTGTTAAAGCCCCCTGGAGAGAAGCTCAGTCCATCCAAGGGTCATTACCAAGCTGTGATCAGAATACATAATGCGTGTACTGCGAAGATGAAAGGCCTCGGGAGACGTCTGCGCCTTCTATTCCGCCACGCACGTCCATCAGTGCACCACGCTCCATTCATCACTGCATTCATCATCGTTTAAACAAGCTTCCCGGGTCGTGACTCTCTCCCAGAGCGCCACATTGTTGACACCGAGTGGAGTACATAACTACATATTGACTCTCTGCAGAGTGGTGCGAGACAAAAAAGAGATTGAAGGTTTGACTTTGGTTCCTACGAGTCAGTTGGCTAAATGAAGGACTCAATTACAGAGACCCCCCCCCCGGGTCGCACAGCGTGAACTTGAGTCACAGCAGCTGGGACATCAAAGCCCAGACTACCACCTGAGAGGGAAGAGAACTCCGATATCATGACACCTAGAGGACTCCTTTAGGGTGAGGGAGAAAGGCACAGCCTGAGACCTGGGGATGGCCTTCACTACCGCCCACAACTACATGTACCGTTTATTTATTTATTAATTTTATTTTATTTTACTGATGATGACTACATTGAAACTGTTGTTTAATTTTTTTTTATTATTACACGGCTTTGTTGAAAACTCGATTCTGATTGATCAATCACAGCATTTTACCGTCTGTTATTTCTTTATAACAGTTCAACCGTTGCCACGGACGCTCTGATCATAAACTCTGCTGGACCACGTCCGATCATTTTGATGAGCAGAAAGAGGTCGGGTACATTTAACAACGTCAGCTGTGGCAAAAAATAGACGTTGGGTTTCTGTTATTACATCAGAAAACACCATGGAGTATTTTTCTGATATTAATTTTGATATATTTGGAGAGCACAAAGTTTTAGATTCATGGCTAACGGCAGAAGAGTCCCCAATGGAGAAAAGAAAGACAGAACAAGAAAACAGCGCAGAGAAAGCGAGAGGGGTTAAAAGACACAAAGAGCAGGACGACAGAGAAATAAGTAAACACTTAAAGGAATACGGTATACATACGATATGGGCTATGGCAGCGTTTAAAGACTTGTTACAGTATGGGATACGGCAGCGTTTAAAGACTGGTTACAGTATGGGATACGGCAGCGTTTAAAGACTGGTTACGGTATGGGCTACGGCAGTTGCATTACCAATTGATCTTTTTTACGGATGTTGTCACTGACTTATTGTTGATTGTTAAAAGATAAGGCTGGTGATATTTGATATTTTCCTTATCGTCAACAAATCCCATGAAAAGACCCAAACCAACAGTGACTGTATCTACTAACATGTATTGTACTAGTTGTATATTAAAGGCTGATATCTCTTCTTCCTCTGATTCATAGAGCTCCATTAAAAGCACATCACTGTTGAACTGGGTGACATGTTGCTTCATCACCATGAACACACAAATGTGGAGTAATACGCCCCTGGAGGTTGTCCCCAACAAATGCATATATATATACTGTATATGTGTGTGTGTGTGTGTGAGCCACAGACGGGATGCGGGAGTCAGTAAGTATTCTCCTCAGGTTTTGCTTTTGCAAGTGACATCTGCAAACATTTACAAATTCAGATGTTTTGGTCGCGTGTGACAGCATCGAACATGTAACGTTATAATCTGTTTCTGTAAGACAACTATAAGTGTTGAGAGGTGAAGGTCCTATTGAGCTGTAATGGAAGTACCAGAGCACGGTAAATAGTTAGAGAGAAACAGGACAGTGAGGACAGAGGATGGAGAGAGTCAGGGGAGATGGATGATGAGATCGCGGGACACTGACAGACAGATAGATGCTTGAAATGATATTTGAGTAAACTCTGGCCTCACCTTGCCTCTCCCTGATTGATCACCATGTACATCTCCCAGGACATATTTTCAGCCACGGCTCCATGAGGCACCAGCAGGCTGACCCCTGGAAAACACACACAAATGTGTCAACAGCAACACCTCCGACAGGCTGACAGTGTAGGTGAAAATAAGGGCTCACAGCATGTCCTACATGCAGACGTTATGGGATTATTTATGGGAGCTTCATTTTACTTGAATGAACCGTGACATATAAAAGAGTAAAGTGATCATAACATAGGCGTCCACATAATCTATATGAATTTAAGTGGAAATATGATTTAAATGAAATTGAACACTTATCTTGGCACATGCAAACACTTAAATAGATTACAGAGTGAAGGAGGATGCAGCTGTGTAAGATCATTTTAACTAAAATAGTTTCACAGGATTGGGCATAGCCATTAGCATCGACTGTATGCCATTCTGAATTCTGCTACTTCAGCACCACGGACAGCGCCATGTATTTATCAATACAGCAGAGTTAGGCTGCTGATATTTCAGAGCCGTGGTCGGGGTCAGAGATTGTAACTGGCACAAACCTCAGTCAGATAAAGGATCGATGAGTCAGGCTGACTAGACTAACATATCCTGCCCCTGCACTCTCTCTGCTACTAGGGGACGTAGAGGCAGGTTAACACGAGGCATGCATTTTGGTCATTTTGCTAACAAGGGGGATGCATCGCCCCCTCATATTACTTACTGTATATGACTGTTTTCTGAGCTGTTACCTCAGTGGTTATGGTTTGGTAAGTTTAGGCACACAAACGGTTTGTTAGGAAACTTTCATTTCATTGAAACTCCCATGTCAAGGTCCCAAACATCCACCCCGATCTCCTCCCTGTGCAGTTTTGCTGTCACACTACTTCCATCTCTTGTGACAGACAACACTCATATTTGACTTTACTCTGTCACTACAGAGGGCTTTACGGTGGATTTACGTGTGTGTTGTCTGGAACAAAACCACATCGTCTCCATGTGCTCAAACGGTAAGGTTCAAACTGACCCTGTGATTTGCTGTGTCCTGTAGAAATCACCTAGAGTTCAGTATAAAAGACCTGGTCTAACCAGCATTCAAAATGTCCAAATTTCACAGTGAATCCAATTAATTTCCGATGGAATTTCTGCGATTGGTGGATTCGCTCGTGGGGGCGAAATAAATTGGCGGCTCTAATTGTTTGCAGCAAGTTTAACTTTGGTGAAATTTGACCCATGAATTTGCACTGTTGACAAATTGCAAGTCGTCTTCACAGCTGACATCTGAGGGGATGGCGAGCCAGAGCTCAAAATGGAGGAAGCTTATTAGCTCCGTTGCACCATTCCCTTTTCTTTAACCTCCTCTATCGGAGTATTAACGGACCCACAAATGAGGAATGTTTTGCTGAGAATTATGAGACAGGAGTCTATGGTTCAAATACATCTTTTGAATAAACTGTGTGAATTTGAAACCTAAAAATATATCTGTTTTGCATTAGTCTTATTTATACTATTTTTTTTCTCTGCACAGTAAATTTTGATATATTCATTTTAAAATGTTCTTAATTTTTTTCTTTTTCTATTTTAGTCAGCTGTTGTCTCCATGTCTTATGTAAAGCACTTTGAATTACCCCTGGATACAAATATAGTTGTTGTCATGATCTTTGACCAATTTTATTAAATATGTTTCATGAGTGTTAATGATGTTTTTTTCTCCCTCTCTCTGTTTTTCTCTTTCCTCTTTTCTTTTTTCTATTCAGTGCAGGTTTCTTAAGATATAAAATGGCATCTTGCATGTATTCATAATGACACAGAAATTAGAAAAATAATTAATTTCTATCCCCAATGGTTTCCCAATTGTGAAATATATATTTACATGATGTGTTGTCTAATGATGAAATTGCACAGGCTCTTCTTGGTGCTTAGCACATACTGTAGGTACCAGGTTTAAAGAGAACACACAGGAATTGTCTCAAGTTGCACCAGTTTCATACTTTGAACTCAGGAGTTAAGGAGCATATTTATACTGTATACTGTATACACATTGCTGTATATACTGTATATATTGTGATGTTTTATTTTTGTCTAATGTTGTTTTATTGCACTCGTTGTACTCATGTTATTTGTTCTAATGTCTTGTAGCGACTATCGCTGCCTCTTGGCCAGGCTGTCATTGTAAATGAGAATTGGTTCTCAATTGACTTATCTTGTTAAATAAAAGGTAAAATAAATAAATTTCATCAAATATGTCAAAATCTGACCAGCCATAAGGACTACCAAAACACAATGAAATGATGGTACAGAATAAGGAGATGACTGTAGCAACATCAGATGAACTAGATGAAGTAATCACAACACTGAAATGATGGCACTTTTAGGACTTAAAACTATCAGACAAGACAGAATCTGAAACAATCCCAGTCTTGGCTCACCTGATCAGCCCGAATAGGAATAAATAAGCACATGAATCAATATTTTATATAAATTAAGTTGTAAACGTTTGTCTGAAATTAGACAATATGTAGAAGAAATAAAACAATCTCTCTATTTATTCTGATCTCCCAACCAGCAACGCGTGCTACACTTTTGATCATGCAACATCTTTCAAGAAGCAAGTGGAGATTTGTGCAGAGCAACACTATCCTGCCACTGTTGCCTGACACTATTCATCTGCCTCTGTGTGAACGGAGAGGCATTCACACTGAAGAGATGAGAGCATATAAAAGCCTCGCTTTACAAATAAAAGGTTCACAGAAGCAGAGTGGGAGATGACAGATAAACATGTTTTTTTTGGCAGCTCTATGGAAAGTGAATATTTTGTATATATATTTTGTAAAAACCTCAGTCATCTCTGAAATGTGCATTTTAAGTTTGTTTTCTTTAAATAATCATTGTGTGTTATATTGTATGCTAGTGGAGGCTGCTCAGCAGTGATGGAGGAAACTGACAGATGAAGTCTTTCACTGTTTGACAACAAAGAAACATATTTTTCTTACTTCCCTACAGTTGGCTGTGAGAACTCAGAGCACTGCAACATAAGTACATGCGGAATCTGTCCAATCATTTCTTTCTTTTAATGTGTGGATTGTGAGCACACAGGCATGTTAAACTAATGCTGGTGTTTATGTGCGGAGTTTGTTACATCCAAAAAAGTATTGTCTCTAATATAAAATAACACTTTTTTACTGGAAATTCTGTTTTGGAAAAAAAAGCGGGGGGTTTGTAATATATTAGAGGACCAGACAATTACGTATAATGTAAAATGTTTTGAATGGAAAGAGTGTTGCATTATGGGTTGTTTGTAGCCTTCATGTTGCTAGGCTAGAGAGTCTCGTCAAGTCAGCCCGAAAGGTGTTTAGGAAGCTCAGTTAACCCTGCAGGAGGTTCTGACTTGTGTATAAAGTGTTTTACTGCCATGGAGAAAAAGAACTCTACGGAGCCCCGGAAGGGACACAGAGGGGAAAAGAAATCAATGGCTGAAAAAAAATGTACTTTTACTTTTTGTTAACCTGTGTAACAACAGCTACAGAAAGTTTGTTGATCCGTCAGGGCGTCGGGGGCAGTGCAGGATCAGAAAACTTTCAGTTGCTACGGTATAACTGAAGGTTCGTCTCCGGTGCAGCCGACCGTTCTCCTCCCGGCGCAACCAATTCTCATTTCCAGCTCGTCAAATACCACCGATTTGGCAACGCCCCTCGGCGTCGGAAGCCGATGCACGGAGGCACCCTTTAGCCAAAAGTATGTGACGAACCCGGCTTTCAATTAACTCCAATGTAAACCCACCTGTGGCGTTATTCGACGCTCGGAGCAAGTGACGTAGTATTAATAGGGCCTGAGAATCTGCTCAGGGCGGGAGGGAGGGAGGGGAGGTGGATGGGTCGAACACGCACAAGACGTTCAACCAGGAGACCGCTGTTTGTGTCCCGTGTGAAACTAAAAGTAATGTCGACTTAATTTGTCATGTGACTCGTCTGTATCGTCAGTCCCGTGAGTCACTTGAGTTGCCAGTCAGTGACGTTAACATCAATCTCGACCGTTTCCTGACCCTATACCTAAGCGGTTGTGTTGTCTAAACCTAACTTCCTGTGAAAACGGAAGTTTATTTTGAAAGGACACTATGTATGTAACGAGCGTATATTGACACGCACGTCCCTGGTCTGTCCAAAAGTAACGACAACGTCTCCGATGCTGAGGGGCACTGAACAAGCAGCGGTATTTGACAAGTTGGGAATGAGAATGTGTTGCCCGGAGTTTGACCGTTTGACCGGAGTTCGAGTTTCGCGAGCAGTGATTGACAACTGCTGTAGAGAGACTGCTCGGCTCTGATTGGTTGTTTTCCTTCTGCCGCTGTGAAAACTTGCAGATGCCTTTAGGAGCACTACGAAGAGGCAGATTACCTGTTTCATGCACTACTGTCAGGATATAGTGATAGTTTTGTAAAAATAACTTTTTATCATATTTGCTCAAAGCTCCCGACTGCAGTTTTAACGATTCAAATCTCCGTTGTATTGGGGATGGAGGCAGAAATCTCAGAGTCAGATATCAATCAGATCTCTAAGCCTATACTTATTGAAGTAAAACTGTCTACATGGTTATATACTACTAGAGGTTAGTGAGGAAATATATGTTTTATAGTTCGTTTACATCCACACCTTAAAGAGTGAATTTAAGAGTCACTTTAAGAGAGTGAACTGTACAGATGTAAGGAATGTTGCTGTTTGGCTCCATATCACTAAGGTGACTTCAGTAATCTGCAGTGAAGTGCGACATATGGCCGGCTATTCAGTCTAATGAATAGTAGTCCCTGCAGACGGGCTGTGTGAGTGCTGCACTTGACAGCGGTGACTCCTCCACCGAGACCCTCAGCCTGAGGGACGGCGGCAGGAGGCTGATTTCACTTCACCTCGCCACGCCGGCTACGTACACGAGGACCACAGAAGAGGGCTGGAAGTGCAATGGTTCGCACAGACTGTTGACCCGGTGACAACTATAACGGTCTATGCAAACTCCTCCATTTGTGTTGGCGGGACATGATGACAGCGTGACCTCCTGTTTGCCTGAGAGAGCCTGCGAGGATGTGGAGGAATAACAAACAGCTACCTGCCTTGGCAACGGCACTGATGGATCTTAGCAACAGCTTGTAATATACTGTATAGGGTCTAAGGAGTGCATGTATGTATTAATAGTTAGTAAGAACATGACTTCTGAGTAAAGCTCAAACTTTGACAAGCTGAGTTACACTAATATATATATATACGTATATGACTTATATGTCTTTATTTTGTCTCACCTATGACCACATTCAACGTATTTTCATTTTATCTTCTGAAGGCTGTTCAGCAAACATGTATGGTACTAAAATCTCCAAGACAGAATCCTGGGAAATAGTTGGATAGAATGGCGACTGGGTCAACTATCTCATTTTCTTCTTCTACTATTCTCTTTGTAAATAAATGGATTCATGATCAAAAAGCAGGATTTTTGCTTGTTTAAAGGGATATTTCGGATGTTTTGAAGTGGGGGTTGTATGAGGTCCTTCTCCATCGTCAGTGTGTTACCTAAAGTAGATGGAGTTTATAGAAACAGACAGGAGTACCAGCACGGGAGAAAAGCAGTGTACTGCTGTGGACGGACCGGCAGCAAAACAGATTTTAGACACCTAAAAAAAAATCAGTTTAAATGTACACTATATTTATAATATTTTCACCACTTTACCTCACCGTCAGACAGCCCTTTCCGACAGGGAACTGTTACATCCTATCCATCTATGTTCTCTTCAAAGCCACCAGACTCCATTGACAAAAAACACAGTAATTATACATTGCAGGACACGGGAGTTGCTGGTCTACCGCTGCCTCGATCGGTTAGTTTGTTTGTGT
>CAKALU010043674.1:0-13568 GCA_916700995.1 Hozukius guyotensis
GCTTTAATACTTTTAATACTGTAATTCACCATTTCTTGCTCATATTTACAAAATACAAGTATGTTTTCAATGTTCTCCTTCACTACAATGTGAATAACAGCTAATTGGTGTATTTAATGGATGATTGCGGAGAGAGAAAGAGCCAGCGATGACAGAAACAGAGATGATGAGTGGGGAAATGAAGAAATGAGCACGGGAGAAACAATGACAGAACAAGAAAATGTATTCCTCTGTGCTGTATACAGTCCTCGCTGTATTAAAATGAAGACTCCCTGAATTAGAAAATACAGAAAGTCATATCCCGACCCGTGGGAACACAGCCTGACAGGAACACAACCGGATTATGCAGACGAAATATAATTATGTAACAAACAAAATGTCATATATTCACAATCTGACCTTTTCCCATATAAGCAAGCACAAATGAAAATAGAACTGACATGCTGCAGCCAGGCTGAAACCTGGTTCTGTGTATCGAGAGTGGTGAGTGAAGTGTGTGCAAGACAGGTGCAGAGACATTTTCTCACCTCTCGGAAATGCAGTAAAAAAATCATGTAACGTATAACTCAAATTGGTCACACTCTGCTGTTCTTATACTGCTGGTGCCAACAGGTGAAAATGTAGATTTGAGGTCGTGTCGGTGTTAATGACATCTCTTTCGCTGCTTCTCTGCCGCTTTCAAGTTATCTCTTTTTCTTCTCATTGACCCGATGACCCAACTGCCGTTAACTCACCCTCCAGCTAACATGATCTATGAAACAGTACTAGATGTATAAGTAGCATAACGACTCAACTTTTACATTATGTTTAACAGCTCCTTGCGTACAATTGCGTGGCTTTCAAGTGAGGCCATCTCATCAGCGATGGTGTTCCAGAGAGAAGCTCACAGGGTAATATTCTAATCAAACAACTCACTTCACAGTCAGACAGGACACAGCGGGCTCTGTTATGATGACTGAGCTGTTTGTTCTGGCAAAGTGGCATTTCTGTCTGGTGAGCGGAGAATTTCCTGTCCCTCGTTTCAGCGTGTTCGCTAGTTTGGTGACTCACAGTAAAGGTGAGTGTGTCTAATTGGGAGGTGAGGTGCAGTACAGTCACAGACGTGTCGTTGTTTATTACGATTTGCTCTTACATCACCTGCAACATACAAATGTAATAAAAATAGACTGGATCCTGTTTGTATAAGTTCGGCAAGTGTGTGTCTAATGCAATTTCTTGATTTATCCATATTCTTATTTATTAATTAGGTGTTTTTTTCTTTTACTTTTTGGCATTCTTTGATAGTCAACAGACAACACTGACTATGTGCGCACAGATATTCCACTATTATTCTGAACATGACAATATTCCAAAATGTGATATGGGTCATGTAAACAGCATATATTCTGGCCATATTCCAAATGGAGCATTTTCTGATTAAGAGATGTGGGATATGTTTATAACATTTGTGTTTTAGGAGCATTCTTTGGACATGTATGCAGCACATTCAGAATATGCTTCTCAATTGGGGGTTTTACGGCAGTTTGCGTCACGCGGCCTCTTGTCGGTTGAAACAGCCAGCTCTGTGCGTTGTACACAAACCAACTAACAGTTTGCAGAGATGTATTCCCAAAAGAAAAGCCCACATTTCTGGTCGGAATGAGAAACAGACCTACTTTTAAACATTATGAAAGACTTGATCAGAGTGTGCACAGCTAGCAGTCTCTTATAGTGTATTTTTACAACACATATCCCAGACTCACATTTGACAATAAAGTGCCAAACAAATTGCTTGACAAACTGGCTGGGGAGAGCCCTGCTAGTGACGCTATAGATGAAAGGTCAAGGGATCACCAAAGTCATTAGGATTCATCCTCTGGGCATCATGAATGTCTGTTCATAATTTCAGGACAATACATGCAATAGATGTGACTGAAAAGGTTCCATGTGTGTTTTGAAAAAATGCAGACTTTTAACATTTATTCAAAGACAAAAGCATTTGAGACGGATGCTGATTGATCCAGGCAATGATCAGCACCGATCAAGTGATGTAACAAACAGCAATACCAATGATAACACTGGTTCCAAGTCACCAGTCACACACACACACACACACCCATACTACTCTTTCCTACAGTGTGTCGCTCATTGTCCTCTAATTCAAATTTGTATGATAAGGGGGATTTTTCCAGCTCAGGTCATCTGAATGACTTCAATGTTGCTAATTTTGTGCTGACTCAGATCAGGCGTAGTGACATTGTACGGTTGAAGTGGCAATTTCAAATAGATTATTTCCTCTGTGCACTCATTAGGTAGCTTTGTGGCTTTCCATGACATTTATGATATCCGAGTCATTTACTCCGGTGTCCGTTGTATTGAACGACCCACAAACTACCAAGGACATGCAGGACTTCTCTGCTCTGGCCTCACCCTGGAGGCTCAATGTGTGTTTTTAAACAAGTTTTCTCTCCTCCCTCCAAATCCTGTAAAACTTGTCTGCTTGTGTATTTACAGCTCCACCTCTCCAAGTAGATTCCCCTGAAGCCTTCACTGCTGTCTGACCACAGTCCTCACTGATGGTGACATGGGAGTTAAAGTTTCCCATCCTGCCTGGTCCCCATTTAGTTCTCCCTGTTCCCTCCGGGTCCTGTGGCTATTTGCTGCCAATCCTCTGTCTGGATCCTTTTTGTTTTGCTCCCACCACTAGTCACTCTTGAGGATTTGTGTCCCATGTACCTCGTAGAACCTCGTGGGTCAAATATTCTTTGTATACAATTTGTGTTTTGAGGTTGTGGTTGCATATAACTGCATTTATGCTGAGCAAATAAACATCATTATCCTTCAGAGAAACAGCTTCAGCATATAAAACTTATTTTAAGATGGTTACAGTTAGTTTCAGTGAACATAGTGCAGCAACTAAAGAGCCAGATATTTCCTCAGGAGACCTGAGACCTAGAGACAAAAACAGAGCTAAAAGAGAGTGAATATTGGCAACAAATTCTCATCTCAATTTGTCACATACTGACGCTTTGTCAGACCCTTCGGCATCACTTTTCACTACTAGTAAACATGCTTAAATGTTGGGACATAAATAGTGGTCTCCTGGATGAAAGTTGTGTTTGTTAGACCCATCCACTTCCCCTCCTCCTGCCTGCCCGGTGTGTCTCTTTCGCTCTTTAAACTACATCACCACAGTACTTTCCTGGAGTGTTTACTGTTGCCGCGGATGGCTTTACATTGCTTTACGTTCACAGAAAGCCAGGTGCGTCGCATACCGGTGATAAAGGGTGCCTTGTGCGGTGGTATGGAGCGCAGACGGTCATGACAAAGACATTTAAATAGGCAACTGTTTGCTTACAAGTTCGCGATATCAGCTTTAAAGGTGATATTATAAGTTATATGTTTACAGCTCGTTTCTGCTGCCCCCATGGGGCCAAAAAATCTGTAAATGTAGGTGAGATGAGAAGATCGATACCACTCTCATGCAAGTTCGGAGTTTGGAGCTGTAGTCAGGAAGTAGATAACTTGTAGCATAAATACTGGAAGCATGGGAAAAACAACTAGCCTGACTTGTCCAGAGTTCAACACCTCTATAATTCAGTGACACGTTATCTGGTTGGTTTAATCCCTACATAAGCGTAAGAACAACAACTTGTGGTTTTAGGGAGTGTTCGGTGGTTTAACTATTTCTTGGCGAACAACATCCAGGTGCAGTAACCTCTTGAAGTTACGGTGAGGTTGCCAGGTTTAGTACCATCTGGCCTATTCCTAAACCTGTGCTCATTGACTGTATCTGGCAACCCACACTATGGTCAGAGACATGGAAAACAAATTTGGCATCTCTTGGCTGAATCTTGCAAGGTTACAATTTTATCAATCCAAAGAACACATGTGTCTTTTTTAATAATACAACATCAATATTCTCTGAGGTAAAATATGGAGTACCTCAGGGCTCAGTTCTTGTCCCTCTACTCTTCTCCATATATATCGCACCTCTTGGCCAAATTATACATAGTCATGGAATAAATTTCCACTGTTACGCTGATGATACACCGCCGTATCTGCCTATAAAGGCAGAGGATTGATCTCGAATTATTAAATTAGAGGCATGCCTGTCTGCAGTGAAAAGCTGTATGTCAAGCAATTTCTTGCTCCTAAATTTAGATAAAACTGAGATGCTGGTCATTGGCCCTGCTCGACATACACATCAGTTTGAGCGGGTAACAGTATCTTTAGATAACTGTGTGATAGTAACAGTTAAGAATCTTGGTGTTACTTTCGATTCAACTCTTTCTTTTGATCAGCACATTAAAGACATCACCAAGATTGCCTTCTTTCACCTGCGCAACATAGCTAAACTCAGGTCTTCTTTATCCATGGTTGATGCAGAGATCCTAATTCATGGCAAGACATTCTTCATATTGATTTAATACCTCAATTCAATGTGGATTATTTGCTTTGACCAAATATACCTAGCCAGGAAACAGCCATTGTCCCGTAAGATTTTTGTACGATCACAGCGAATTGGTAACAGGAACCTCAGCTTGATCTTCCACTTGGTTTATCTTGCCTGACTCTTAAACAGCCTCCAACACAGGAACGAAAGAAATCAAGTGCTCCTTTTTTTCTGTGCATTCAAAATTACTTAGTCACCGCTGTGTCAGTCCGTGCGTACGAAGGTATTGTAATTCTGTCCCTTCTCTGCAATCTCATCTCATGAATACACAGCTGGCATAGAAAGGACACACTGATAATGCCCTCCATCCATTATGCATGCGTTTGTGAGTCCGCACCCACGACTGTGTGGTTTATGTGTGTGTTTAGTATACATATTTAAACACGTACAGGTCGGCGGTGTATTTTTCATGGTAATGGCTCTATTCCCTGCCTGTCAGACATTTAATGTCTTAATAGACAGTTTCCCTTTGGAGAAATAAGTTACTTTAATAGACTTTTTTTGTTGATTTCTATAATCTAGCAGCTAGCGCCACAGCTCTGCTGCATGGTCACTGCTTGGAAGTTGTGATTCTGCATGAATAGCAGATTTTCATAATGTTGGGAATCCCTTGTCAATGCCTCAAGGTTATTTTGGACATCTTGAATTCTGTTAACTGGAATACTGACGCTTGACTTTCACTAGTACTCCTGATTTCCTAATTTGGTAACAAATGTGCATTAGGTCTTTCTCCCAGAAATAGTGCTAATATGTAGATGTTTAGCAGGTATAAGGTTTACCATGCTCCATCTTAGTTTAGTGAGTTAGCATGATATCATTAGCCAATTAGCACTTAACACAAAGTACAACGATATTGAAGTCTCTGTCAATTCAATTTATTTTTATATAGCATTAAATCATAGCAGAAGTTATCTCGAGACGCTTTATATATAGAGCAGGTCTTAGACCGTACACCATAACATTCTGTAAGTGAAAATTTTGACCAACTGGTGAAAAACTATCACCAAAGTCCTTAGGCTTCATCCCCTCGGGACCATGCATGTGTGTACCAAATTTCCTGGCCATCCATGAAACTAACATCCATCTGAACTAAGACATTTGAAAAAAAAATCCTGAAAAAAGGCCATAGTCATAGTTGCAGTGGTGCGAAGACGGGGATTTCTGTATTCAGTTGCCTTCTGAATGTCTTTACATCATGCAAAACATCTGGTTTACATTTTTATGAAAAATATCATAGCAACAGACACACATTTAAATGACTTTGGGATGCATGTCTTTTGAGATTGCCTGTAAAAAATTGCATCGGAAGAAATGTCACACACACATCAGCATTTTCTCAATCTGCATTCTCACTTTCCATCCTGTCCTTGCCCTTTCCCTCCCTCCTCCTCCTCCTCATGCCCCCTCTCTGCTACCTTTCCTCCTCTTTCTCTCTCTCTCTATCTGTGCCTCTCTTGCTCCCCCTCTTTCTTTCCTTATTTCATTCTTTCGTCGGCTTTCCTCTTGATTTATGACTAGTAGCCATGCTCATATGCTCATGTTGTCTTGAGGCGGAAAGAAAGCATAGTATTTCATCTGAGGGCTTGGAGGTTACTCACACACATACATACACACACACACACACACACACACACACACACATAACTGAAGTGCGCCCACATAAAGAAACACACAGTGTTCATACACATCCCACTGCTACAAACACACATAAAGCATGTACATACATGTTACTATTATACAATTATACAATATTTTAGGAATGCTTATCACACACACAAGCGCGATTAATCGCATGATTGTCCATAGTTAATCGCGATTAATCACAAATTAATCACACATCTTTTATCCGTATTTGTCTATTTGTATTTCATTGTTATGTCACAAACAATAGGCCAGATTAATACCTCATGTGATAATATTAATGAAAAGACCACAGATGGGATATTTTCCCACCCAACGGGAGCAGTTTAGCAGCAGGTTTCAGCTACATGAGAGCCTCAGTGGATCGCCTGTAGGACTTAATTGATTCCTTAACAAGGAGGTGTCAATTGTGTGGTCGGCAGGCAGCTTGTTAAACACGGGGCACAGCTGACAGCTTTCTGAGGGTGGAATCATGTCACAAGGGAGCAACTGTCAGAATGACTTGACAGCTCAAAGCAACAAAGTCAAAGTGCTCAATATGCAGTCGTGATGCCTTTTGGGGATAATTTTAGCTTGGTCCCACACATGCATTATGGTGAGATAGTTGAGTATAAATCAATCACGTGATAAACCTGGTTTAGTGGGAGTCTGGAACCCCCTGTTGTAGTAGAATAAACCACGTTCTCTTTGTATCTACCACTTAGAAGTTCATCTTAACTGTCTTGTAGCAGGACCTAGGGCTGTTCCACTACCCAGCCTGCTAATGTCTGGTTGCAGGAAAATGGAATGGAGGAAATCGGACTCAGGCTGGCCCAGCAACGGGAGATCGGAAACTGTTGTGACCACATCTTGCACTACTAGTACAGTTTTTTGTTTGTTTGTTTTTGTGTAGCATAAAGGGACTGCAACTGCATTTCATTGTACAACCCTGTGGTGTCTATCATTTTTCACATAGACTGTATATAAAGATGGACAACATGACAGCTCCCCAAAAGTGAAGCCAAAACATCTCCATCGCCCCCTGGTGGCTGGCTGCAGTATAGGTCATAAAGCCCGCCTCCTCCATGTTAGTGGATGGGACATGGGACAAACACAAAAAAATACACAGTACACGTCAAATATATTTTTTACCACAGATGGTTTCTGTCATTTTAGGTAGTTCTTATCGCGCTGATGTATGTTCAAGAGTTCTGATAAGTTTGGTTTTAATTAGTTATTTGATGCTAAAAAAAAAAGGGGTGGGACGTCATGATTGCCAGCTGTGAGTCTCTCTCACTGACAAGCTGCGGCCTTGCTCGGCTTGCGATTGGTTCGGGCGGGTGACCTGGATACCGCGGCTCCACCACCTGATCACTACTGCGTATAGACTCTGGCACCAAATGACGTCAAAATCTCAAGCTGGGATATTTTGGCTTCACTTCTGTGCAGTGGGAGGAAGTGGAGACGCGTCGTCGATTTTCATATACAGTCTATGTTTTTTCCAACCCACTTTAGATGAAACCATGCCCACTTGCGTATGAATAAAGCCTGACGCAGTGTCAACTGTGCTGTGATTAGCTAGTACTTCTTTCCTCGACGCGTCCTTGTAATATGCTTTCCTACGCAATGACAACAGTGTGTGGATGGAGCATTAAGTAATTTAATTTTACTCATTTCGCGGTGGCTAGCTAACTAGCTAGCTAATTCCATCATGGTACACTGGTTGCAGAAAATGAGCTGCAAACCGCTCTCCTCCCAGTGAACTAGGCGGAGGGACCGCAGGGTGCGCTGGCTAACTAGCTAACTTGTCTCATTTGGGGTCTGATAAATTGTAAATTTGTCAAATTAAGTACCCCACATCGCTATTTTCCAAGCTACTCTATGTCATATTTATGGCTTTGGGAACTCAGCCATCGACTCTGCATCAAGGCTTTCGTCATACGGAAGCAGGCGTGGTTTCAACCAAAGTGGGTTGGAAAAACAATAGATGCAACCCTGTATTGTACAACGACAATAAATGAGCCTTGAATGCCATTATATCATGTATGTAGCTATCAAGTGCATATTCAAGACCCTATAATGTGGTCCGCTGGAAACATTAATAAGTCAGTGGAGGCAGAGCTTTAAGCCAATAACTCACAGAGTTAGCATTAATTAGCTAGCTGGATAATAAAATATGCTAGTGACAGTTGTCATTTCAGGCCACAAAATGTATGAGAAGCCTGCTTAAAATAAAGGACCCAATTCCTTTCTTTTTGATGGATTACAAAGTATCTTGCAAATTGAGTGAAAATACCTCAATAATTGTCACAAAGTTGTTTTTGTGAAGGGACACTCAGTTGTATTCATGAGTTTGCAGCTAATGATCTGTGTGTTTTGGGGGTTTTTTGCAGATTGACCCAGACGCAGACTCAGGAGTTGATGATTATAAAGGGATTTATTGTGAGGGAGGTGGGGGAATGGAGGTGGAATGAGCGGGGAGGCAGCTGGCAAAGTCAGTGGGCTGGGAGCAATGAGCAGTGGCTGGAGAATGGGGCGAGGCGGATGAGTGAGAGGGCAAATGGCATGGCCTGCTGGAGGTGGCTGGTGGATTGTGGATTTAGAGCTGGCAGGCAGGCTGATGAGTGTGATCCTGGAGCAAAAAAATACACAAGAACAAGGAAGACTACATCACAAAAACTGGCCTGAAACATACGCTACCTCTGTGGCTGACTGAACGATCTGGCAGTGAGTGGATGAAGGACCAGAGTAGATATACTGCAGCCTGATGAGCTTGATGGAAGGCAGGTGTGAGTAATCAGCAGGTACCGGAGAACCAGCAGACAGAGTGCAGGAGTGCCACGCCCACGCCACACACACACACAAAGGGCCTTTCTCAGCTTTGGGACGAACTTCCCTCTCTCCGACGGAAACAGGAACTGTTGTAACATTTTGTAACCATGATTTCGTATCAAGCCGCAACTGTTATACACAGCACGAATAAAAAGCTACATAAGTAACAGAGTGGGCAGAGAGGTGGCAGGAAAAAAAATCAGAATCTGGTTAATTGCCAAGTAGGTTTTCACATACAAAGAATTTGCTTTGGTGTTTTGGAGCATAAATAAGAAAAATAAATATAGAATAGAAAAAATACAATAACATTTTTTAAAATAGGCGCCCTACTATTTAATTCTATTCTATATTCTAGGGGATGTGCAAAGGTTCACAGTATTAAGAATAAAAAGAATATGCAATATACAGAGAAACTAAAAATTAAACTTACTCCTATGCTTCTTTGGTTTCATTTTTTGTAAACATCTTCACGTTTTTAGCTTGTTTGCTGTCAATCAGCTGTCAATCACTCGCTAACTCCGATCAAATGATCAAACTAGGCAGCGATGATCAAATACGAATCAATATTCGGTTACTGTAATGCCTATTTCTCGCCTCATTTGCTTTCAGAAACATCTTGTAGTGTACTGTTTAGCTGTTAAATGAGAAATATCCTCAGCATCACAAGAGGTGACAATAAAAAAATACTTTGAAAGACGAATGCAGCATAGGATAACAATACGGACACATCTGCACGTAACACAAAGCTGTGATGAAATGTAGTGCTGAGTGGGAGCTGTAGCTGCTTTCATGTAAAACACTGTGCTAACCGTTCCAACAGCATTTCTCTACTGTATTGATCGCTCTCTTTCTCTGCTCCATTACATCAGCTGAAGAAGCCAAACACAGAGGAAGCACACACACTTTTCTGCATACACACACGGTGTAGATGCAGTGCAAAGGTGCAGAACAAACTTAAGTGTGCAGCCATTAATCAATGGGAGTTGTGAAGTCAATGAGGCGTTAATAAAGAAAAGAGAGGCTGTGGGTAGGAAAAAAGTGTGCTTGCCTGTTTTCTGCTATCTTAATCATTCATCTGTGCTGCCACAATATTGGCTTGCATTGAAGTGGAGTTTTCTCGTCAGAAAGTTAGAGAAAGACTTTTCTGTGTGATTGATAATCAAACATTTCATTAAATATATTTTTGCGCCAAGCACATTTCAAACGTCCCCAGCAAATGAATTGGCACCTTTGTGTGTGTGTGTGTGTGTGTGTGTGACACCCAGTTTCCAGGGATAAAACAAAAATATTCCCACATTTACACCATTCTGCGGATGTGCTAATATGACTAATTCTCAACATGTCTAGTCTGATTTTTATGATAACAGCACCTCATTATTTCTCCATGGTAACTGCTGCTGTGAAGCACAATTATCCTCTAAATGAGAAGGAAATTAATGTTTTTTTAAATAGCTTAACACCAACCGGAGTGTGAGTGTGTGTACAAAACAGAATGCGGTTAGCACATAGCTTTACATTTCTCAATATTTATTCATAGTCATTCGGCAGTGTTGAGTCACAGCGGCAATGACTCTAACGAGAGAAAATGGGAAAGTCAACAAATCACCAGCATTTATCCAAATGCCCTTCAAAACGCAAACAAGCATCATTCCCCTGGTTTTAGTATTCAAATACAAGGGAAAAACTAGTTTTATCCCTGCAGTTTGCTCTACATCCAAAACATAAACCAATGTAATGATCTTTTATCCCTGGACAGGTGTCATGGCTTGAGGTGGTGCTCAGCTCATAAGATATTAAGTTACATTTAGAAGAATTTCTGTCACTAAGTTGGAGCATTTTATGACCTAAAAATGTCAACCCATCCTACTTAAAGGGGCTGTATGTAAGAATCAGACATTGCTTAACAGTGTGGCGCTTGTGCTCGCACAGCGTAGACGTGAACGAGCATTGGTCAAAACAGTGAGGCAACACATACTAGACTGAGTGTGATTGACAGCTAAAACCACAATATCACTATATATTTCTTATTTTTGGCAGTAATGTTAGCTTACCTGTCCAATAGGAATTTTGTCAGCTTGGGGTCCATTTTAAGACCCAAAACCAAATGAAGGTCCCTCCATAAATCAAAGGCCCGGCTGATGTTGATCCTAGTTTCCCCCCGACGTCGGTCACATTCCTGTTTTTCCAAGCGGGCTTCACTAGATATAACTTTGTTTTTTTGTGGAGTTTGTGTTGGAGTCTGAATTGTGGTGGGAGCTGGTCATTTGTTGGTGTTAGTGGACTCCATTTCTAACCGAACGTTAGCTGTGTTTGCACAATGTTAAACTTGTAGTGGAGCTGAAAATAAAGGCACTCGTAAACGTGCATGACGTCACATCTGTTGGATTTTCCCGGAAAAAACGGCCCGCATTCTTCACATTAAAAGCCGTGTACAGGCTGATAGAGGTAACCCAGCAAGAAGGTTTCATTTATTAGGTTAGGTTAAAACTGTGGTTAGAACTTCCGGGTTATGTTCCAGAAACCTCAAAATCCCATGTACATTTATGACTAAAAATACAGCCTTGGAACAACAGTATGTCATGTGGCTCACTTCATATGTTTATATCAGGATAGCAGGCTTTTTGAAAGTAATCTAATATTATTATTGTATGTTTTTTAGTGCCCTTTAACAAGTCAAATCAAGTTAACGAACACCCATAAGCCCTAGACGCTCACATGCTAAATGTTATGGCTTGACAGAAGAAGCGAGTCCATGATCACATGGGAGAAGTTTGCCTTCAGGGCTTTCTGCCAGAAAGGGTTTATTTTAACTCAAACCACAATCTTTTCCTAAACCTAACCAATTAGGTCTGTTGCCTAAACCTGTGGAGAGTTCTGGCAGAAAGGGCTTTATGTCTGCTTCTTCAGCACCACGGACAGCGCCATGGATTCATCAATACACAGCACAGTTAGGCTGCTGATATTTCAGAGCCATGGTCGGGGCCATAGATTCTAACTTGCACAACCCAAAGTCAGAAAAGGGATCAATGAGTCAGACAGAATAGACTAACACATACCCTGAGAACCCATTTTCATTTACATATCCTGAGGTCAGAGGTCATGGGACCCCTTTGAAAATGGCCATGCCAGTTTGAGCCTCACCAAGATTTAGTGTACGTTTGGAGCATTATTTAGCCTCCTTTGCAGCAAGCTGCAGTAGTATGACATAGTTGATACAAATAGAATGGATTCCGTAAGTTTTTCTAGTTTCATATGATGCCAGTATGTTCACTCTAAAACCTAAAAATCACAAGTTGTGTTAATGCTTTTAGGAAATTAGTTAGAATTAGAAATTAGTGTTAACTTTTACAGCCCTAGTTACTTTACAAGCATACTTATTTTAAGCCAAACCATGATGCCTAAAGCGAATCACCACCATTTCACAACGTTAACCGTGTGTTGCATTAATAAATATGACAAGTAGGGATGAGATCAAGTTGTTATGGGTGAAACAAAAGTTACGATGACATAAGAGCCCTCGCTGCCACACTTGTAGACTTTTTCATGGTAGCCGTAGTTTTTTTCTGTGCTCACAAAGTAACTTTTTCAAAACATTTTCTTTAAAAAAACTACAAAAATCCCATTAAACAAGGTACAACAATAAACTTATTTTCGCACCTGTATGAGTGAAACTCAATACACTCCTACAATTGTACAATTGTACTTTTTGGCTGACTTAAGTAGTTTAGCAAGTCTTGTTTTCTGCTATGTGTTAAAAGTAGAAGCTGGTATAGAGGCTATTAGTGTCATCTCTGTGACAAGACAAGAAAAACACACTACTTCCTGTGTTCGAACTGTACGAAACAACACAAGAGAAAAACAATGACAGGCATTTGGAATATAAAACATGCAAAAAAACTGCACAAACACTTGAACAAAATGTTCATCTGAGAAGAAGCAATCATATTCAAAGCAGCATATCATCAGCATCCGTCAGACAGACCGATACCCACACCGCTTTTGATTAAAAGAGATTTCCTGCGGTGCAGATACTGCAGGTGCTAGCTTCCCTGCCGTGTCAAGCCCCGATACACAGCATGCATTCTGTGTGTGTGTGTTTAGATGTGTGTGAAAAGGGTGAAATGGTTCTTTACAATTTTTCTAGCTGAATTTCAATCAATTCAACTCCAGCTGGAAGCGCTGTTACTGACATTCTGATGGAAGCAAAACAGCTGGATCTGTCTGTCTGTATGTCTGTCTGGGGCCCAGAGAGAACTGCTGACACATGTCCATCTGTAGGCGATTCCCACACGTGTGTGTGTGTGTGTGTGTGTGTGTGTGTGTGTGTGTGTGTGTGTGTGTGTGTGAAGGTGGTATTAAATTTAGACACCTCCACTTCCTACCAATGAAACTGTAAATGAAGAAGAACGTCGTGTTGCAAAAGATTTCCCATACAGGTTTCTCTCTACCATTAAAACTCATCCTGCTATTTTTTACACAGCTGAACTCCACTAGGGAGGATCCTGCTCCAGATTGTTGGTCTCATGACTACCTGGCTGGATGCACTAATGTAGAGATGAGATCCTTCTTACGGTGAGGACTCAAGTTTTTCCTTCTGTCCCTCTGTCCCACTGGACAGTGAAAATAGGTGGTTGAGATGTACAAATAGAGGCAGAATCTGCCTTTGTAATGACATAAACAC